>CM027878.1:13321891-13600675 GCA_016097615.1 Eucalyptus dawsonii
GCATAATTCAGTGAATTCACAATACAACAACACAAACATTTTAACAGGGCCTTAAATAGATAGACTATGATCAGCCAAAGCATACAATTAATAGTAGTTACTGGCGCAACCTATTCTTCATAAGCAAAATTGAGAAACTGATAACCTAAACCAAAGTGGTAGGCTATTCCTTAGCAAAGTTATGGTCAAATTTCATAAATGGTAATTCTTCCAAAATCACTTCATTAGTTTGAGTTATTCTCACCCAATTATTTGTAGGTTTGAACACCAGTAATAAGAAAACGAATATCAAACTAAGTCAATTGGGAAAAAAAACGTTAAGTCTTCAGAGATCCTAACGTGCCAACCTTGATAACACAGATAAACCAATGGACTGAAGAGACAGTTTGCTGTTTCTAGTCATTACATCACCCATGAATTCTTGATCTTTATTAAGTATCTCTACCAAAAGCTGCAGCCACAACAAACAGCTCAATAATTAAGCCCTTCACAACCGATAATCATTACGCATAATCGTCACTACCCAATGAGCCCATGATCCTTATGTTAATCTGTATCAAGGGACTACAGGAGTACTCAAATGTCCCATTGAAAGAACAAGACAGTTGAGTGAAAAGATTAAGCCCTTCACAAACCCCCCACACACAGTGGCATTTCGGCATTGATATCGCTTGTGCCTTCAAGCGCTACAAACTTAATGGAAACAAGAAAACCATCCCCTGTGCCTTAAATTGCTACCATCACTCCAAACATTTCAATTTCACGGTAAAGATTACTAAGCAAACACGAAGCAAAAAATCCGAACAAGCATCGACAACAGACAGGTACAGAAAACAGGGAAAAGACAGCGCAACAACTCACTCCATGAGGATGTCCTAGTACTCGGGATCCAGGGAAGAGAACAGGGCGTCCAGATCCTTTATCGCCATTATCGCTCTGTGCACCACTATCCAGTTCGCCGACTGCAAAGACCGCGACTTCACCACTCGGAAAGATCTACCGATACAAGCAGCAAACACCCACAAAAAAAAAAAACAGGGCGAACCTTGCATCGCTCGTCCCGCGTGTTCGGAGGCGATCCTTCGAGGGCGGTCTTGAGAGCCTCCACCAGCTTCGACCTGCACGCGACGAAATGAAACACGAGGAAATGCGGAGGTGGGTCAGCTCAAAATCGATTCGGCGAAATCGCGGACGGAAAAACCAGAAATCGTATAAGAAAATGGACCTCCAAGATTTCAAGGGAGGAGGGGGCGGGGGATCGGGGATCGGGAATCGATTGACGGAGCAAAGAGAGGCGGCGTCACGGCGGCGAATGCTGGTGAGAGGGGTGGCGACCTCGGGGCGGGTGGACAGGCGGAGGTTCCTGGGGAGGTAGACGAGGGCGAGCCGAAACGCGACTGACGCGACGACCCATGTCCAGAACCCCGAGCGCGCGCGCTTCTGCTTCTTCGTCTTCGTCTCCGTCTTCTACTTCGTCGTTTCTCTCTCCTCCATTTTCGCCGTCGTGGTTCGACGCGTTAGCGTCGGGCGCGTAGGCCGAGGCGGAGGAGACGGGGGCGACGGACTCCGACGCCGACGGAGGTAAGCGGCGGAGGCGGAGGTGGAGGGCCGTCGGCGTCGCGTTTCGCTGGAAGAGAGGCACGACTTCTCGGAGCGGGAGCGAGAGAGAGCAGAGCGGACGTCGCGAGAGGGAGGAGGAGGAGCGTCGGCGGCGTCGGCCTCAGTGGGGGGCGATGGAAGCAACCAGCGGAGGCGGAGGGGAGAGAGAGGAGAACGCAGGTCTCGATCGTTCTCTGTTTGTTCTCCTGAGAGGAGAGAGAAAGTGAGAGAGAGAAAATTGCAGAAAATTTAACTGAGGAGAGAGAAATCGTTTGGGCGGGAGTCGTGACCTGTCTTTTCTTTTGCAGCGAGCCGAGCCGAGCCAAGCCGAGCCCGCCCCCTATTTTCTCGTGAGAGAGAACCTCCCGCGCGGTGGTGTGAAACGGAGAAGCGGACGACGTGGACTGACACACGGACAGATGTCACGCAATGAATCGTTCAGAGCACCAATGACGTGGTCCTTTGAGGGTACCTAATATTTTCTCAAGAAAAAGGGCATCAAGAAAGGAGATGATGGGCTTCATTTGTTCTTAAGCGCTATGCTGAGCAAAAGAAACATAATTTTGTTACTTTCTAAACCACGTGGGTGGATTAACTATTGTTTGCCAATACCCAGCAGTTTTTTTAAATCAATAGGGTCGCTGGTAATTATACTTTTCAATGCAAAAAATTACTAATCATATAGACAAGTTACTAACCTTTTTTTTTATATTAACACTTCCTATTACATTGCACAAATCATTAGTTATCTTCAAACTCATATGTTTTGCTATTATATGGGATGATAAGAATCAACGTAAAAAAGTTACTTTTTATATGAAACGTGAGTTGATTATGGATAGAGAATCAAGTTTCTTGTAGAAAGACATTGATCACATTAATTACTACTCATTAGTTACATATGCACTTCCAAGTCAGATTTTTTTTTTTTTTTAAATCCTGGCAAAACAACAATTACTCAAACACTAGGACCTAATTTCAAATTGTCATCATTTGAGGGCTATGTTCTTCATGCATAATGCATTAAATATCATAACATATTTATCCTACTTGCTCAGTGTGATTTAAAGTAGAATATGAGTGTAACGCTCATAAAAAGTTAAGAGGAAAGAACATGCACACCAACATCGAGAATATGGCTGTCATTCCAAATGAAAAGACACGCTATTAGAGAAGGCCAGGATTGGAACAAGAAAAGTAGTAAAGTTCCACAGTTAGAAATTATCCACGAGGCATTGAGGCGTTGGCTTTCCTCTTCTAAGCTGCTGCTCAGAGGTGCGTCAGGGCGGAATCTGTTGACTGAGACTCAAAGGTGGGTGCCCTCCCCAGTAGAATTCCGGCGTTGCTACGTTAAGGCCGAAGCCACTTATTACAATCATCTTGACGATGTGTAGGGCTTTGTTGAGGCGGGCGAGATAACAAAAGCGAGAAATGAGTGCATTGGACTTGTGGGGGAGCTGAGGTCGAGACGAAGAGGGAGGGCTTGAAGTTGAGGATGTGGATGGAAGAAAAAAGAAAAAGAAAACGAAAACGAAAGATATTAAGAGAAAAGAAAACATAAATGAAAAGAGAGGAAAAAAAAGAAAGTGAAAGAGAGAAAACAGAAGAGAAAACGTCTTTTGATGAAAATGGCCTTGGCTATATTAAGATTTAACTGATTGGTAAGCTCAGACCTTCATTTAAGATTAATTTGTCACTCAAGCTCTTATTTGAGATAGTATTTATTTTGAGCTCTTTTTCGGAAAAAAAAATTACTTTATGTTTTTATTTGAAATTTTCCCTAAAGTTAGACTCTCAATGTACGAATCTTTTTGTACTCTGCCCCCATCGAAATGATGAATTCTCCATTGCACTCGGCACTTATTGGGTTGAGTATCAAAATTATTTCATAGATCAAACCCGCTATGCGGTAGGGGCCAGCGTAGTCGAACAAGTACTAGTGTATTTGGGATAGCGTGCGTGGTAAGGGCGGGAAACATACAAGTATTCTTCTGTCTGCGCAAAGCCATGCGGCAAGCAACTTAAGCGATTTTAAAGGGGGTATTATTGCGATAGATTTCCAAGTTGGCTTTTTAGATTTAACTAAAAAGTCAACATAAACGTCAATCTTTGACATGTTTAGAGAATGACAATTAAATGTAAATGACATCTAAAAGAATCTTTTTGATTAAGAAACGGGCCTTATCGAGAATTAGAAGCTCGAGTCTCGAGTTTTTTACTTATTGGACTTGTTGGCAAAAATTCAGGTGCGAAAGTAAATATCAAGATACGATTTTGTAGGCTTGAAGACAACAAGGTCTTCTGGGGGTTTTGGTTTGGAGGATTTGGCATGAGGGTTAGATGTGTATTTTGTACTCTATCCCGAATTTGAGTTTATTATAGTACAAGGGGTTTGCTGTTTCTTAAAAATAGCACTACCCAGCATAATTTTTTTTTTTCGATAAGTGTTCCAAAAGTCATAAAACTTGTCACGAAAATACATTTCAGTCCTAAAACTTACAAAAAGTGCATTTTAGTCCTACAACTTATCAAAATGTTTCAAACGAATCCTAAAATCGACGCCATCTAATTTCTTAACAAAAAAAGCTGACGTGGCCCCCGCGTGGCTTTTTTTAATCGTTTCTCTCTCCTCTGTTACGAATAGTTTTTTTTTTTAAAAAAAAAGCCATGCATGCAGAATAACGTCGTCTCCTCCTTTCTCCTTCACCACGACGCCGTCTCCTCCTTTCTCCTTCACCACGATGCCGTCTCCTCCTTTCTCCTTCACCACGACGTTGTCTCCCCCTCCGTCTATACGTCTTCTTCACAATCATGTTCCCCCTCCCCCCTCTATCTCTACTTCTTCTTTCTCTATTCTGAGTGTCCCCTAAGCCCTAAATCGAATTCGTCCAAACCCTAAGCCCCAAATCGAATTCGTCCAAACGCTAAGCTCCAAATCGATCTCATCCGAACCCTAAACCCCAAATCGAATTCGTCCAAACCCTAAGCCCTAAATCGATCTCGTCCGAACCCTAAACCCAAAATCGAATTCGTTCGAACCCTAAGCCCCAAATCGATCTCGTCCGAACCCTAAACCCCAAATCGAATTCTTTCAAACCCTAAGCCCCAAATCGATCTCATCTGAACCCTAAGCACCAAATCGATCTCATCTGAACCCTAAACCCCAAATCAAATTCGTCCGAACCCTAAGCCCCAAATCAAATTTGACGATCTGCAGTTATCTTGCGATTTGGGTCCTCATCAACCTCGAGTTCGACGCTCGTTGTGAGTTCGTGTTCTTTCCTTCCTTTGACGATTGTGCGTTCGTGCGAAGATCTCGCTTGCGAGAGTCTCAACATCTCAGCGGCGAAGCGATTGGCGTCGGGGACGACAACAAGGTCAACGACGGCGATGGCGACTCCTCCTCACGCAGGTATCGCTTTCTGCATTATAGCATTTTGTTGTTTTCCATTCTTCAATACTAGTGACAAATTAGAACATTGATGCAGAAGTAAGTTATGGTTGTCTATTCATCCAGTGCATATGAAAAAAAAGATGTTTTTTGGAGATTGAAAACATCTCTTAAATCTCTCAAGTAAACACATTGCATTATGCAGAAATTATTAATATAAAGACGTTATGAAGGAATCATAATATAGCTAATATACTTCTATTAGGTTCCTATAATACGAAGCCCAGAAGAATGAGGGCGGCAATATCTGCATCAAGTGGCGTAACTCCTAATGAGGTCAACTCGAAGCCAACATGTTATTGTGGTCTTCAATCGCCAATTCTTATGGTAAAGACAAAGAAAAACGCAGAAAGAATGTTCCATGGATGTGCTAAGTTTGATAGTCCAAGTTGCTGCAATTTCTTCATGTGGGTGGATCCAAAGATACCAGATCATGTGAGGGACATGATAGTTGACCTCCTTGAAAGAAATCAAGCATTGTCTGAATCAAGCCAATCAAGGGGTGACGGAGTCGAGGTGAGCTCATTGTTAGTTGAAATGAAGACTCAAAAGGCGAAAAATAGACGTTTTAAGGAGGAGCTTGCACAAGTAAAGAAAGGAAAGATGCTATATCAATCAGCATTCATTCTATGCATGTGTTATATCACTGTATTGGTTATATGTAATGTGAAAGTTGGTGGGAAATTTCTAAGTCTTCCATAGTACCTTCTATCTAAGTTTGTAAATTTGAACACTAGTTGTGGATAATTGAGATGTGAATGAAATTTGATGTGAGTTTGTAGTTTGCAAGACCGGTAGCTTGCCATGCGAGAAATTACTATCGCATTGCAAAATGTTGCTTGATTTGTGTGCTTGTTAATAGCACTACATGAGCTATTGCCACTAGAATAAATTTGGAACTTCAAAAAATGGTGACAACTCACTTATTATGCAATCGAGATTGTTAATTGGTGATTTTTTTCATGATTTTAATAACGAGCTTGCCTCAAATGGAATGTGTAAAAAAATCAAGTGAAATCAAAGCAGTCGGCTACAATACCTAAGTTACCTAATCAAATCTTCCATGAATCATCTAATGCGGGCCATAGAGACCACGTAGAGCAAAACCCCATCATCTAAAATGAAAAATTAGCAATAAGAGGTAGTGGTATCGGTTACCATTAATGCCCCCGAGGAACTCGAGAAAAATGTATGAGAAAGAAGATGACAAAAGTATTGGAAGAATGAAAATTATGCATGGCCAATTTTAGTAATTACCTATTAACAATCCCGAAGAGTAATCACTTTCGTGCATTATCCAAACCAAAACCAAGCATCCCACATAACTTGTTGAAACACGATTCATTGACAAAGCAACATGCTTACATTTTCAGTGCACAAAAGGTTATGTTCAACAAAATATGCACTTTCAATGCAGAAAAGGTTCTATGCACAAATGCTACACGTCTCATACAAAAAACCAGCTAATAATTGATATAAATTCACCTAACAACACCAATTTCAGCAAATATATCAATCCAATATGATGGTCTCCGGTGGTCCAGTAGGTTGAGCCTTCACTTGATTCAGAATTCTGGCGCTTTTCCTTATATATGGTCTCGCAATGATAGGCTTTGGAGGAGTTGCTGTAGCCTGAGATGACTGAGCCTAACGTTGTAATAGTGGCTTTGGCTTCATCGCAACATGCTTTCGAGGAGGTAATGTTGCGCGAGATGATTGAGATTGGGAACTTGCCTGGGGTTATGATGGTGCCTTTCACTTTAAACCAAGATGCTTCTAAGCTATTGTAGCCTTAGATGATTGAGCTTCGAAATTGGCCTGAGGTTGCAATAGTGGCTTTGGCTTAAGTGCAACATGCTTTCGAGGAGGTAATGTTACACGAGATGATTGAGGTTGGGAACTTACATGGAGTTGTAATGGTGCCTTTCACTTTAAACCAAGATGCTTTTGAGCTATTGTAGCTTGAGATGACTGAGCTTGGGAACTGGCTTGAGGTTGCGATAGTGTTGTTGGCTTCATTGCAACGTGCTTTGGAGGAGCTATTGTTGCATGATATGACTGACGTTGGGAAGTGGCATTGGGTTGTAATAGTGGCTTCGGCGTCACCGCAATTTGTTTTCGAGGAGCTGCTGATACATGATATGACTGAGGTTGTGCACTGACTTGGGAATGCAACTTTGCTGTTGATGTAACTCTTGAGACTACCCCTTTCTCCGGTAGGTTAACGATTCTTGCACCAATTGTATTAGGCTACATAAGAATGAGTATCTTTTTAGCTTAAGGAGATAAGTAATTGCTATTATAAAAATTTAAAAATATTACTCACCTTGCGAATATGAAGGTTTGTCATAGGATTTGTGTCAACACCCAACCCTATCATTTTCATCCTCTTGGCTTGTGATTCTCTCTGTATCATGCAATTTTCAATGGTAGGTCTTTTAAATTGAAATAATAGAAAATTCATTCAATATGAGAACGTAGTCACAATACATGTATACTTGGGGATTGAGGTATTACTCAGCGGAATTTTTTCACATCTATGCTTAGCTATTATATTGGCCGGTGCACTGCCTTCTCCTTGATCCGAACGAACTTCACCAAAAGCATTGGCCTCACCACTACATCCTCTAACATCAGCACTAGCATGAGCAGAAGCAATGGCACTACATTCTCTTACATTTGCACAAGCACTACACTCTCTTACATCTGCACTAGCTTGAGCATAAGCATTAACATGTCCACTATTGTCTCCTATTTAATTGGCATTTGCAAAAGCATTAGCATGCCTTTCAGATCCTCCTTCAGCTACACTTGTCGTTGCTTTAGCTTTAGCCTGAATATATATTCAAAATTACTAAATTGTAACCTTGATATATAAAACTTATAATAATTGTTAGATAACAACTTACTTATCTTTTTCCAAGCCTTGAACCAGTGGAGTTAGCCTGAGATTGAGCATAAGCTTTAGCTGTACTTGCATTGGCATAAGCACTGGATGTACATACATTAACCTGAGCATTAGATGTACGTACATTGGCCCCAGCATTGGATGTACATGCATTGGCCCCAACATTGGCCTGAGAAGCACATATTAAGTATTGATTAACAACATGTTAAAGTGACATGCCTAGCATTAAGATGATCAGTTAGTTGAGGAAATACCTTTTTTAAAGGACATCCCTTGCAGTTATATCCAATTTGTTTGCAAGTCGAACAAGTCATTTGCTTACCCTCTTTAGTCATTCTATCACCTCTTACAAGCTTAATCGGTTGCTTTCTTCTACTCATTTTTGGCCTACCAGGCATGTTCTTCATTGGTGGGGGTTGAGGAGCTTCTTTATTGGTTTTATTCCAAAATTTATGTCATTTCACTGTAGGCATCATAAATTGAGAAGCATTTAAATACTTTTCCTTGTTAAAGCACTCAACTAAATAGTCGGTCGGATCATTTCTCTTATAGTATATTGCACAAATGGCATGGCAGCATGGAATTCTACTAAATTCCCAAGCTCTACAAGAACAAGTTTCTAAATTCAAATCAACAACATATTTGTCATCACCTTCTGTAATCTCATATCTTTAATTTATATTCCATATCAAATGGCAATACCTACTAGCAGATGTATTCTCATGTAACTTATGCATAATCCTTGGACTATAATTTCTAGTTCACCTAACACATCCATCCCTCTGAGTATGCATTCTATTCATAACCATGATTCTAATATCCTCTAGCATACTCACAATGTCATTGCACCTAGTTTCCACACACCTGCCATTGAAAGCTTCACTTAGATTATTATCAACGACATCACATTTAATGTCGGTGTCAAAGAAGGCTTTGCACCAATGTTTTGGCTCAATACGGAATAAATCATCATGATCTTCCCGAGTCAGTTCCTTCAACCTCTATTTATGCATCTCGAAATCTGACATATTATTGCTCTTGACACATCTTCAAAATTGCCTCAGCAACTGTTTTCCTTTGTATTTTTGACCCCAGTTGGAATAAATGTGCCTTACACACATCCTATGCTTTGCATTTGGCAACAGTTCAGCTACAGATTGGACGATACCCTAACAATTACCGAAAAAAAAAAGAAAATATATATGAAAACAAAAAGAAAAACATTGTGATGTCACAATCAATTTACAAATGAAAACAGAAAGAAAAGCATACCTTTTGTTGATCACTTATCAACACCCATCCGTCACCATTACACATATTGAGGTTTGACTTCAACAATTCGATAAACCAAGTCCATGTGTCCTTATTCTTGATTCTTATCACTACCCATGCCACTGGATACATTTGATTGTTGCCATCCCTTCCGACGCACATAACAACTCACCCTTGATCAAACCCCTAAAAAAAATCAATCTAATCCAATGATCTTCCTACATCCAACCAAAAAACCTTTCTTGCAAGCATCAAAGCAAATGTAAACCCTATCAAATACTGGTAGAGAATTTGGCAATGGCCTTTCAATTTTCAATTTAAAATTGCTTGAAGGGCTTGCAGTGTAAAGCTCTCCCAAGTAGTTGTGCATCTGTGCATATTCCTTTTTATAATTGCCTTGTAGTTCCTTCAATACTTTCAGCTTTGTTCTCCTACACTGACTGAAAGTGACATTTACTCCAAATTGTTTTCTAACTAATTTCTTTAACTTAGGTGATTTGCTTTTAGGAATTGCAGAAATGAGAATCATGAAGTGCTTAGCTATATAAGTGCTAGACACTCTCTTATTCTCGAAAGTGATACTGCATATATGCTGATTTACATACCTTCTCAAATGAAATGACCCAGTTTTGCTATCAAGAGCACCATAGATCATTCAATTACAATTTTTCTGGGCACACCTGGCTCTTACAACGCTTTTTGTGTTCTTAGTGTATTTGATTGCTCTTTGCTCAGCCACAGAATACTTCAAAATTGCATTCTTGAATCCAATTGCATCCTCAAATGTCATGCCAACAATAAATTATGGATTTGTACCATTTTGATCATATAATGAGAACCTACTTCTCCTCCTTGAAATAACATCAACCTCTTCACCACCCTCATCATTTAAAATTGATTGAAGACTGTCTTCCTTATCTGAATCAACATACTCTGTTTCGTACCCATAATCATCTAACGATTGAGCCTCATCCACAATTGGTGATTGGGAAGTACTAGTTGCTTCACTATAATTTAAAATTTGGAGCTTATGTCTTGCTGAAAATTCAATTAATTTTTTCCTTGCATCAACCAATTCAAAGTCGTCATCATCACTCGACTGTTCCATATCCACCAAATTATGTGCATCATCATCCTCTTCCTCATCTAGATCCCTATTGGCAACTTTAGCCCGATTCCCGTCATCATCAGTATTCCCAATCACATTAGACATACATTCAGTTTCCATCTCAACACCCCCCATCTTAGCTTCTGCATTTTCATTATCAACATGCTCAACATATAGCTTAATATTTTCATAGCACATATGATGATAAAGTAGAACCATCACATCATCGTTATCCTGTAAATACCTAAAAGTTACTCTGTCTACAAGAATCTTACTTCCAGGAACTCTGTAAAAGAGTTTCTCTACTCTACACACACCCAAAGCCTCAATAGCTTCAATTATACTAGACAATGAAGTCTTACTTAAACTTATTTTAGCAACATTAGCCCTTCCATCTATGTATTCCAATGGTGGGTCAACTTTAAATTTACCTCCATAGCGAACGGTGACATAAACTTTGTTCTTGGCCATTGGACCTACAAGGGAACAAAAACAAAAAGCAGAGCACTTTCAATCATCAAATTATTGAAGCAATGTTCAAGCTCTAAATTGAAGATATTTTTATAAAAGACTAACAATCAATACAGAAACAACAAATTAGCATAATCTGCTTTACAACCATAATGCAACTACATGATCAATAGTGAGAGCAATGTTCTAATTTGCTGCAATGTTCTAATTTATCACAAGAATTGGAAAATGCAAAACAGCCAAAAAGCAGAGAATAAAACACCGCTATAATGTAGAGAGTAAAACGCCTTTGCAAAACAAAAACAAAAAAAATGGTAATATTACTATGACATACCCAAATGCTATAATGTAGAGAGTGATACCTATATGAGGAGTCACCATCGCCGTCCTTGATGCTGCTCGCTCCGCCGTTGAGACGCCGAGATACCCACAAGATATATCTTTGTGCGAACTCGCAATCATCAAAAAAGAGAACATAAAGTTGATGTGTGTCAAACTCGAGCTCTTTGAACTCCAACTAATGAAGAAATGAGGACGCTAACTGACATTGTTTTACATAATGCAGAGATTAAAGCACCTTTGCAAAACAAAAACAAAAAAATCGTAGCATTACCATGAGATACCCAAATGCTATAATGCAGAGAGCGATACCTACGTGAGGAGGAGTCGCCATCGTCTTCGCTGACCGTGTCGTCGTCCCCGACGCCAATCGCTTCACTGTTGAGATTTCCAGACTCCCACAAAGAGGTCTTCACACGGACTCGCAACCGTCAAAGGAAGGAAAGAACACAAACTCATGACGAGCGTCGAACTCGAGGTCAATGAGGACCCAAATCGCAAGAGAACCATAAATCATCAAATTTGGGGCTTAGGGTTCAGACGAATTCGATATGGGACTTAGGGTACAGACAAATTTGATTTGGGGCTTAGGGTTCGGACGAGTTCAATTTGGGACTTAAGGTTAGGACGAGTTCAATTTAGGGCTTAGGGGATACTCAGAAAGTGAAAGAATACGTAGAGATGGGGAGGGGAGGGAGAACACGATGGTGAAGAAGACGTATAGACGGAGGGGGAGACGATGTCGTGGTGAAGGAGAAAGGAGGAGACGGCGTCCTGGTGAAGGAGAAAGGAGGAGATGGTGTCGTGGTGAAGGAGAAAGAAGGAGACGACGTCATGGTGAAGAAGAAAAGAGAAGACGACATCGTTCTGCATGCGTGGCTTTTTTTTTTTAAACTATTCACAACGGAGGAGAGAGAAACGATTAAAAAAAGCCACGCGGGGGCCACATCAGCTTTTTCTGTTAAGAAATTAGACGGCGTCGATTTTAGGATTCGTTTGAAACATTTTGACAAGTTGTAGGACTAAAAGGCACTTTTTGCAAGTTTTAGGACTGAAATGCATTTTCGTAACAAGTTTTAGAACTTCTGGAACACTTATCCCTTTTTTTTTAAAAAAATAATTGGATGAAGGACAAATTTGTGAGGAATTTATTATTCAGTAATTACGCAGCATATGATAAAAGAAATATAAAGGCATAATGTCATGACAATTATTATTGGTTCATCAAAGTATACACACTAAAACATTAAACACCTCATGAGATTACAATATGGCTCATCAGAGATGAGTTCATAGGATTCTAATGATCACAAAAATCATACTTCATGGTTTTGTAGTTGAACAAACATGGGCCATCGGGCAGTACATTCCAATAACAATCACGACCACTAGGGCATGTGTCATCTCTTTTATGTATAAAGTAATACTGAAAATTTCCTGGCCATTCAAAGCTACAACAGATCAATGGTTTCCCCAAAAAATTGAAATCTCCAGTAGGCTCTCGGGCAACCACAATGGAACTTAGATCGTCATCTCCTAATTTGCAATGAATTGTGAGGCTCAATTAACTTGTTGGTCAGCTGTTCATACATTGCTTCTTCATAAATGTGACCTTATCCAATAGTTTTGTAAATATCACGCCAGTTGATGCTTTGAGTCAACAAATTCAACATTGACGTCACCATTGGTCACATTTTCTTTGATAAAGTGATGGTGTATCTCTATATGCTTCGCCCTTGAGTTTATGATGTGATTTTTTGTAAGGTTGATTACACTTATATTATCACACTTGATAATTATTCATGTGCTTTCTACAATGTAATCACTTATTGCTGTTGAATCCCAAAAAATCTAAGCAAAACAGCTATCAAGTGTTACATATTCAGCTTTAGTGGTTTTTTATCTTTTAGAGAAACATGAGCCGAGCATACAGCCTTTGACAAGTACCTGTTGTTGTTGTTGTTTTTTTTTTTTTTTTTTAATCTATTATGCATCCCGCAAAATTGGCATCCTAATATCCAAGTGGTATAAAATCCAAGTTCCTTGGATACCATAAGCCTAGCTTGGGATAAGATGCGATGTACTCATAATACGTTTAACAGTCTTAAGATGTGACTATTTAGAAATTAGACTGAAAATGGGCACAAATACACACACTAAACAGTATGTTTGGTATTGATGCAATTAGATAAAGCAATGAACCTATCATGCTTATGTAAAATTTGGAATCAACATGCTTACGTGCTTCGCCATTGTCCGATTTCATTGAAGTGACATAGAGGTGTCTACCTTTATGCTGTTTTCCATTTCAAATTTTTTTCACAAGTTCCTTCGCATATTTCTCTTGAAATATGAAGTTTCTTCAATTGCTTGACTTAAAGTCCAAGGAAGAAGTTCAATTCACCCATCAAACTCTTTTCAAATTCGCTCTTCACGATGGCTGCAAATTTCTTGCATATATCGTTGTTAGTTGAATAAAAAATGATATCATCAACATAGATTTGAATGAGCAAGATGTTACCATTTCTCTTGTAGAATAGAGCACTATCCACCTTTCCCTTTTCAAACTCATTCTCCTTAAAAAAATTGCTAAGCCCTTCATACTAGGTTCTTGGTGCCTACCTGAGTTCATAGAGAGCTTTCTTTAGTTAATACACATGATCTCTTTGTTGAGGCTAACAAGACAACCCAGAAGGGGGGTGAATATGATGTTTTAGAAAACTTTGACAATTTTGTGGAGATTAGCATTAATTATGAAAATCAAGTCAAGGAAATGTTTCGGATATTCTGAAGTGAGAATGTGCTAGTGTAAATGATAATGAGAGAAAGAAGAGCACACTGCGACATATAGTGATTTGGCTTTATCACGAAGCCTTCATCCACTAACCACACTAACAGTCATAAGTTGGGCTGAATTGCGCTAGTAATCTATGGAATAATTAACAATTAGCAAGCATTGTCCCTATCAACTAATATGTCACGCTATCGGCAAACAAGTGTTGCTATCTCTCTTGCACACTTAATTCTTCACACAATTACAAAACAGCATGAACAGTAAAATGAAGGTCTCGAGAGAATGGAACAATAGCTAGGAGTACAACTCAAAGCAAATTGTGGATTTTATGTATTTCGCATCTAACATTCTGGCCTAAAGGATCTTCTCTTAATAGTCGTCCTCATTTTTTGTTGGGGATGACTTAGAGAAGCATATGGCTATTAGAGCTTTGTTGTTGCCACTTTGTCTAAGGATAGAACCACATATACAATCCTTTTCCTTGAACATTTATGGGCTATCTCAATATAAATTATGTAGTTATAGTCCCATCATTAATAGCTCTAACAATCTTGACAAACGCCTATTCTCGATTTTTTGATATGGCTTCTAGTTCTTCTGTTGTGCCTTATTGGTCAACAATGACTATTTTTGGTCTTCCAATGTTCTTATTCTAATGGTCATTGTTCCCACATCACCTAGGACATGACATTTTCAGCACTAATATAAATATCATCATCAGCTGATCTTGAAGTCCATTAGTGTTGTTTGCGAACATGATAGTGATGTAAAACAATGGGCAAATGCTTATATGGATACCTTCGAGCGTCAAAAGAGTGGGCTGTCCCAAAAATCAAAGAAGGTTGTAGGATCTTTGAAGTTATAAACAAGTTACGATATTTTATCTCAAATTCACTTGTTTTCCTTGATTTCTGAGATGTCAAAGATTTCGAATGTATTTTGCAGATTTTCTAGTAGCATTTTGAAAACTTTCCCTTTTATTAGTATCTTTTCCTTGATTATGTTATTTGATTTCAGTTATTTGATTATCTCTTAAATTGCGACCTCCCTATAAATAGTTGTCTAAGATATTGTAATCCGCATTTCATCATTCAAATAACATTGTCTTTTGGAATTCCTTTCCAAGCGTTTCTTCCTCTACGTCATTTGGTATAAGAGCAAGTCTCTCCTATAACGATGGCTAATAACGTTAATGACAATCTTCCCAGAGCTAAAGGTAATGGAAACAAGCCTACTACGTCGGCTGAGTTCAACCAATTTGCAAAGTAAATCGAACGAGGGTTTCAAGAGTCTCCGTCCAGCGTTTGTCTACCAACCCCATACCTAGTAATCTTTTGGTCGAACATACTTAGGTCACTTGAGACCTGGAAGTAGCTATGGAGCACGAGGCAAATCCATGACAAAGGCAACAAGTTTATGTCGAGGACTCCAAAGAAGATGAAGAGTTCCTGGATGGGCTTGTTTGTGGAGGCCATAAGAATGAGGGATACCGACAAGACCCCAAGCAATGTCGGCTTAAGGTTCCAACCTTCAATGGCAATTTGAATATTGAAGACTTCCTAGATTGGCCTTGGGAAGTTGAGAAATTCTTCAATGCCATGGAGATTGAAGAAGATTGCCAAGTGAAATTGGTGGCATACAAGTTTGTTGCGACATGTTTTTCGAGTGTACCACCTAAAACTAGGTTAATGGACTACTAAATCTTTAAATTTAGCTCGGGCTCTCCCAAACCCATACCAATTCGCGACTTAAGGTTCAAACATTTAACATGCAAAAGGTTATTAACTAGGAATCGCCACTAATCAGTTTATGATGGGTCGATTATATACCTAAGTAAAATAATTGGAGGATTATTTTACTCCTACGAACTAGAGACTATGGGTACGAGGACTTGGTTACACTAGATTTCTCTAATACCATTTTGGTACCATTTCTTTTTAATTTTCCAAAATATTTTTGTAAGCAGCTTGGATTTATTTTAACCTAAATTATTATTATGCAAAAAGGTAATCACACAGATGCTCAAACATTCAATAAATAAATTGCATCACACAAAGCAAACAATTTATTTTTTTTGGGTTTTCTTGAAAATTAGAATTCTTTTATAAAAATGCATTTTTTTAACTAAATGACCTAATCTTATTAATATGCAAATTCTAATTAAATGGGCCTATTATGCAAACTAGTCATTATGTACCTCATGACCTAACTTCACTAATGAACAAATTCTGATTAAATGATCCTATTATGCGAACTAGTTAACATGCACCTAGTATTTTTGTATTTTCTATTGAAATTCAGAATTAATAAAAACCCTAATTAAATTATATAAAAATGGATAATTTTCTAATTTATTCTAAAGATTAATTTGACTTAAACCCTATCTTATCTCAAAAAACTATTTTTTGAAAAATGAGATAATTAAAATATGCAGACATTATCTAAAACCCTAAAAAAAAAAATTATTTAGGTTCAACCCTAACTTATTTATGAAAAATGCAATCCTAAAAATGTAATCCTAAGAAAATTCTAATTTACTAAACCTACATGTCTGATTTACTAAACCTATATGCTCATGCAGAATTTCGATTTTTTTGATTTTCTCATTTTTTTTTAGTTTTTTTTTAAAGATAGGTAATTATTAAATAAATATTAAATCTAAACTATCAATAAAATAAATGATTAAAATAATCGAAAAATAACCTGTTGTCTCACAGGTTAAATTAATGATTATCTTAACCCTAATTATCACAACAAAGAGATCAAAATAATTAAAAATCGGATCTGAAGTCTTACAAATCAAATTAATAATTATAATGATTTAATAATTAAAATTCTACCAAAAAAACCCAAAAATTAATATAATTAAAAAATAATCCGACGTCTTACGGATCAAATTAGTAATTACAATAATTCCAGAAAAAATCCCTACGGATAATGCCTACAAAATTCACAAAGACTAACATTTTATATTACAACTTAAATAGCTAAACTAAAAAAAATGCTATCAAACAAAATAAATAGAAAAATAACATGAAAAAAAAAAAAAAAAAAGAATAAGCCACCTAAAACGGGGAAGAAGTAGCATGACCGATGAGTTGACCAGTAGCGTCAATGGGCAAGTGGGCGCAGTGGCGGCGTCGGTGCTGCCAGGCAGAGACTGGCAGAGACCGGCGAAGGTAGGTCGCGTACTGGCGTGGGTGAGCAACGGGCAAGGCAGCGTCGGGTCGCTGAGGCGCGGCGTCGAGCTTTGGTGGTGTTGCTCGGTTGCAGCGGCGTCACGGACGGTGGCCGGTGCGAGGGGGACGAGCAACAGCTGGGTTGCGGGTTGCAGTGGCGGTGGTGAACGATGAGAGCTCGGTTGCTGCGGAACGGCGGTGGAGCAGAGCAGGCCTCGAGCTTCAGAGGCACGGCATCGGATGCGCAGGCGCGGCGTCTGGTGAGCAGAGACAGGCAGCGAAGGCACCGGGTGCTGGGCTAAGGCGAGCGGCGCGGTGGAGCGGCGAGGTCGAGCGAGCCCGCGGTGACGCTGCTAGAGTCCAAGGAAGAAGACAATCTTCTTCTTAAATTTTTTTTTCTTTGCTCGGTGGATTTTTCCTTTTGCTGCTACTGGCTTCTTTCTTTTCCACTGCAGTTTGTTAGAGGGGAAAAGAAAAGACACTTTTTGGACGACAAAAGGGAGGGGGTTTTCTCTATTTTTATTTCATCTCACTTTTTCTTCTCTTCTCTCACGCTTGCATTTATCTTTTTCACAAAATCTTTTTACAAACACCCAAATTTTTCGAATTCCCCCCTTTGCTCGAAAATTTTTGGTCTCCTTTTATAAAGATTCCGACCACCCTCTTCTATGGAAATTTTCGAGCTTCCTTTTTCCGTTTCTTTAATTCATGTAAATTGGAGCAAAATCTTGCAATATATTTGATTTTTCCTTGGATATTTCGATTCCTTCCTTTTTATCAAACTCCTTACTTTTTTATTCATCTAATTTCTTTGATTGAGAATTTACTTCCATATTTACTATGATTTAAATATTCAGGAGCAAGGATGGTTAATCAGAATTTCCACATTCCATTCATAACCAAATCATATTGATCCTTCCCTTATTTTCATTTTTTTTTTTATGCTATGCAAATTTTATTTCTTTAAGATCGCAAAATTTAGATGTCAACAAAGTTGAAGGGTAGCGCCTTAGCGTGGAGGGAGCAAACACAGCTGACCCAACGTTGACAAGGAAAAGCTCCCATCCAAACGTGGAATCAAATGAAAGAAATGTTGAAGGTTCGGTTCCTCCCAACTAATTATGAACAATTATTATTTCAACAATTCTATAATTTTAAGGAGCCGAACCGATCAGTCCAAGCCTACACAAAGAAGTTTCTCCAACTTTTCGCCTATAATGACTTGGTTGAGTCAGAGAGACAATAGATTGCTAGGTACATTAATGGCTTGCAACTTAACATTCAAGACCATATTTCACTACATTGTCTATTCTTTGTTGAGGATGTTTAAGAGATGGCCCAAAAGGTTGAAATGCAATCGGAGAGAACTAGCCCCATTAATCGTGTTAATAATTATTCTGCTCAAGGATCATTTGGAAGGGGGAGACAACTAGATGTTCAAAATCCTCCAACCAACAAATTGACAAAATGAACCGAACTCTGAAGTACTACTAGGGTGTCCAAGGAGACAATCATTGCAAACAATCGCAATACTAGTCAAAATGCCCAGAATTTGTACCTTAAGCCACCATCAATCAAATGCTACAAGTGTAACGAACTTAGACATCGTTCGAGTGACTACCCATTGTGGAAGAGGCCAATGTTGTCAAGCACGGCAATGACATACACAAAGATGATTAGGTTGATGAGCAAGAAATAGAGGATGAAGAGAGAGGGCGAGTAAGTTAACTATGTCGTTAGGCAACTATTGCTTGCCCCACGAAGAGAGGACATGCAATAAAATAGTCTTTTTTGTGCCCATTGTACCGTCAACGACAAAGTATACGATGTCATCACTAATAGTAGAAGTTATGAAAACATAGTGTCTAAGGCTCTTGTGGATCAGTTATAGCTAAAGACAGAGTCACATCTGTGTCAAGGTGACATAGGTATGTCATTAATCTATTTCAGTTGGAAAGTCCTATAAGGACACCATTATTAATGATATAATGGAAATGGATGCATGTCGTATCTTACCGGGACGACCATAGCAATACGATGTTTATACCACCCATAGGGTTCGAGAGAACACCTACTCTTTTGTGTGAAAAAGAAAAAATGAAGATTACTTTGAAACCAATTAATAACACTCCCCAGGCCCCGAAGAAGCAAAGTGCAAACATTATGCTAAACGTTCGTAAACGTGGGGGCATGTACATAATTATAGAGAAAGGCGATCAACAAGTTATTATTCCTAATCCTAAGGCCCTTCAACCCTTGTTCAAAGCATTTAGTGACATTATCCTGAAGGATCTACTTGTTAGATTAACCCTCTAGAGCAACATTCAACATGGGATTGACTTTTTTCTAGGAGCGAGCCTCCTTAATTTGTTGCGCTACCAGATGATCTGAAGGAGAACCATATTTTACAAGACCAAGTAGGAGAACTCCTTCCGAAAAGGCTTCTTGCACGAAAGCATGAGCCCTTGTGCAATCCCTACACTCCTCACTTCGAAGAAAGATGGAAACATGTGTATGTATGTTGATAGTCAAGCAACTAATTAGATTACCATCTAGTACCGATTCACAATCCCTCGCTTAGATGACATGCTTGACCGGCTTGCGGGATCAAAGGTTGGTCTACGTAGCGGATACTACTAATCATGCATCCGCCCTTGGTGATGCATGGAAAGCGGCTTTTAAAACAAGTGGAGGTTTGTATGAATGGCTTGTCATGTCGTTTGGCCTCACCAACGCACCTTGCACCTTCATGCGTTTAATGACTTAGGTCTTCAAACCGTTCATTGGTAAGTTTCCGGTAGTCTACTTCGATGACATTTTCATATACAGTCCAAATGATCAATAGCTTATGGAGCATTTAAGGGACATCTTATTGGTTGTGCAAAAAAACTAATTGTACATTAATTTGAAGAAATATAGCTTCATGACCAATTGACTCTGCTTCTTGAGGTCTATTGTTGAAGCAAAAGGTCTTCAAGTTAATGGAGAGAAGGTAGTTGCCATCCATGATTGGCCCACCCCCCCCCCAGGCCATTGGGGAGGCCCGTCGTTTCCACAGGCTTGCGACATTCTACTAATGTTTTATCCAAAATTTCAATTTTATTATGGCCCCGATCACTAAGTGCTTGAAGAAAGGAAAAGTGCATTAGGGGTGATGAAGCAAAAGCTAGCTTTGCTACCATAAAAGAAAAACATTCCATGGCACCAATACGATGCTCCTAAATTTTGAAAAGGTATTCAAACTAGACCTGTGAGGCCTCTAGCATATCGATTAGTGATGTTCTCTTCCAGGAATGTAAGCCCGTTGCTTAATTTAGCAAGATACATAATGATGATCGTAGGTAATGTCTACCTATGAGTAGGAGTACCTTGCTATAGTATGAGCCATCAAGCATTGGTAGCCCTATCTTTATCAACATGAGTTTGTCTTTAATATTAACCATCGAGCACTCAAGTATATAAAGAGCCAAAGGCATCTGAATCAAATGCATGGAGTTTGGGTCTCCTTTTTGGAGCAATTCAATTTTGTGCTTTGATACAAGGCGGGCAACTTGATAGAGTCACTCATGCACTTAGCCACCGTGTTACAACACTCATCACCATGTCTACCGATATTGTGGGCTTTGACCACCTCTATGCCCTTTATGCCGGTGATGAAGATTTTTAGGACATTTGGGAGAAGTGTTCAGCAACAGGCTTTCACGGTATCATGATCATTCAGGACAAATTCTTGTTCTTTGGCAATAGGTTGGGCATTTCTCGCAACTCCTCGTGGAAACAACCTATTTGAGAGCTCCATGGTGGCTCCCTCAGAGGACATTTTAGGCGAAACAAAACTGTAGCCTTGGTTGAAGACCGATATTATTGGCCTCAACCGAAATGGGACGTTGGGCAATTTGTGAAAAAAGTGCTAAATTTGCGGAGCGCAAAGGCCACTCTTAGAACACTAGTCTTTACACCCTTCTACCGATTCCTTTTGGACCTTGGATAGACATTTCAATGGGTTTCGTGTTGGGGCATCATCGAACCCAATAAGATATGATTCTATTTTTGTGGTAGTAGACAAGTTTACAAAGATGTCACACTTTATCCCTTGCAAAAACTTCTGATGGAGGACCCTATGGCGCTTATTCAAGACAAATTTATAGCACAATAGCTCCTTTCATCCCCAGATTAAGGGTCAAACTGAAGTCATCAATTGTACTATGGTGGATATCATTCGATTCATTTGTAGTGACATACTAAAGCAATGGGACCATTATTCTGGCTCCTACTAAGTTTGTTTTTAACAACATCATCTATCGCTCAATGGCTAGTCTTTGTTTGAGGTCATCTACGTGCGAACGCCGAAACAAACACTAGACCTTGTGCTTTTGCCCAAAGTCCCAAGATTGCGACTGAGAACTTAGCAACAAAGTTACAGGAGATAGAAGAGGGTATGAAGCAATAGCTGGAAACTTCCATTGCCGTCTACAAAGTTGCTGCAGATAAACATCATTGCCTCAAAGTATTTGATGAGGGTGACGAAGGGATAATCTACCACTGCAAGGAATGCTTTCCTGTTGGTACATATAACAAGCTAAAGAACAAGAAAGTTGGCCCCAATCAAATCATAAAGAAAATCAATGAAAATGTTTATGTTGTTGATATTTTGGGTGACCTCAACATCTCCCTGACATTTAATGTGGCGGACCTATTTGAGTATTATTCCCTAGATACTCTCCTTTATCCTAATAATAACTTGGGTCGAGTTCTCTTGAAGTGGAGAAGACTGATGTAGAATACAGACAACTATTTATATGGAAATCTTCTAGCATCAAAAGAGTGAGAGTCCCACAAATCAAAGAAGATTGCGGGATCTTTGAAGTTACAAATAGATTACGATATTTGATCTCAAATTTATGTGTTTTCTTTGATTTCCAATACGTCAAAAATATCAGACGTGTTGTGTAAATTTTTTCGTAGCATTTTGAAAACTTTCCTCTTGATCAATATATTTTCTTTAATCATGTTATTTGATTATCTCCTAAATGATGAACTTCTCTACAAATAAGTGCCTAAGATATTGTAATATGCACTTCATTATTAAAATAACATTATCTTTGGAATCCCTTTCCAATCGTTTCTTCCGCTGTGTCAGTTTTGTGATTTTTTTCATCACAGATATCACTACTATATTTATCACAAACATCTACAAACTATAGTAAATATTATACTAGGGATAATATTGGGTTCGTTAAAGTTTCTTCGACGTGTTTCCCCAACAAGATCATCCACCATCAAATTCACAACAACCATAAAGATCATCCACCAAACTCGCCGCAACTGATCATTCTTGATTGCAATTCACGAAGAATGCATCACCGAAAAAACATTTTCGTTTGCAATTCTATTTTGGTTTTGCTAGTTGCGTTATGTGGTTAAAAAAAATGATTGGAAAAGGAAAAGAAGAAAAATATGTGTGAAAGTGAAATTTGCTAGCCGATGATAAAGATGAATATGAAGATGAAGAATATAAAGGAGAAGAGATGGGAAATTGGTGAGTTAATCAGACCATTTGCCACGTCATCTTGTCTTTTGTCCACATTGAACTTCAATTTGCGTCAAGAAAGTCACCTGCAACTAAAATTTCACTAGAAAAAAGCCATGTAGGATGAATCGTCAGAACTTGCCTCTAGAGACATTTAAGTGAATGTTCCACCAATGTGACACTAAAATGATTGCTCGAGAATTTTTGGTATTGAAGTGACCGATGTAAGAAAGTTGGAAGAAGAACACCCCAAAAGGACACATAAGTATCAAAAGTACACATAAGTATCAAAAGTTTCAAAAGGTACACTTAAATACTAAAATTAGAGAAGAAAAGAACGCTTAAATGCTAACTAAGAAAATTTTAGGCCGAATAGTTGATGTGGCTTTTTTTAGCGAGAATTTTAAATGATATAACTTTTCTTTAAAAAAATATTTATCCACGTAAACTATGTGAGATGACGCTCATGATGCGCATGATAACCATTCTATTTTTATTTTAGAACTAATTTTCTATTCCAAACTTATTTTTGGAATATAAATCTGTTTGGTAAAATTATTTCATTTTTCTATTTGTGTAATAGATTTTTATTTCAGAAATAGGTTTGGAACATAAAATAGAAATCAGAAATTTTTTTTTTTTTTTTTACTTTTCTATTTCTAGAATAAAAATGAGAAACAAAAACTCTTCTCAATATTTGTCCTCTCTATTAGTCGTTTGCTTATCCGTCATTCACCATCCTTATCGCCACTCCTAGGCACCGGCCGCCATTCACCGTCCGTTGTCCCCACTCCTAGCCGCCGACCATCACCGTTAGTGGTCGTCGGCAACCACCGCCGATCGTCGATTGTTGGCCACCACCATCACTATCGCCACCGCCAATCGATAGAGAGAAATTTTATATCATTATCAAATGAATTTCCATTCCGAAAATAGAAATTCTGTATTATTATCAAATATGTATTTTTGCTTAGAAACTCATCTAGAAATAAAAAAAGAAAAATCTATTTCTCTTCAAGAAATCAATTTCTGGTTAGAATGGTTATCATTCGCACCCTAAATATCCAATTATTAAAAAAGAAAATAATACTTAAGTGTATCATTTAAAAGTTTTGACATTTATGTGTCCCCTTGTATTAAGTTGTGGCACTTCAAGTATTCCTCTTTCTAAGAAGGTTATATCACTTCTAATGTCCTTTTCCCCTACCAATTATCCATTCCATCTAATTCATATGTTATAAGGAAAATTTCAAATAAGGACCCGAAATGGACCAATTTTCTCAAATAATGATCCGAAATGAGCTTTGTATCATATAAAGACCTAAAGTGGACCCATTGTTTCAAATAAGGACCCGAAGTAGTTGAATCAATTCTAAATAAGAATCTAAGCTTACTGGTCAGCCAAATATTCGCCAGCTATCAAGCATGTTGCATTTTTGACGACCGATTTCTTACCTTTATCCAAAAAAAAAAAAAAAAAAAAACATTTCCGATGATTGGAGTTTGGGCAATTTTGTCCAAAAAAAAATCTAGGGAAAATTAGCAAATCCTAAAACATAAACAAAAAAACCTTAGGTTTTCTATGGTCTCCTCATTCCTTGTACCCATCTTTTGCAAAGTCAAAGACCGAAGTTCTCTCCATTCCTTGTACCCATCCTCTGCAAAGTCGAAGACCCAAATTCTCTGCTGGTTGAGGCACAAATTCAAAAACAAAAACAAAACCATATTCTTTTTTCTTTGTTTGCAGAGATCCAAATTCTCCACCTGTTGAGCAAGGCGAGGAGCGACGAGAATCAAGTCATGATTATGACCAAGCAATGATTTGGTTGAGGAGCAGCGAGGGAGAAGAAAGAAGAAAACGTAAACATCTAGATGAATAACCTAAACTTAATTAATTTAAAATTTTCCTTTTTTTTCCAATCACAAATTTCTGACAAAATTGCCCCCATTTTAATCGCTAGAAAATATCTGCCGGCGAGCTAAGGTCCTCAATAGAGATTAACTTGATCACTTTGGGTTCTTATTTGACACAAAATTCACTTCGGATCCTTATTTGAAACAATGAATCCATTTCGGGTCCTTATTTGACACAAATTTCACTTTAGGTCCTTATTTGAGAAAATATATTCACTTCAGGTCCTTATTTGGAATTTTCCCTATGTTATATATATATATATATATATTATTAGTTTACCACATATACATGCTCCCCTTCTATCTGGCAAAAAAGGACAGCCTAATCTAATCATTCCATATTTGAAGTAAGGTAATGAAAAAACATTCATTTAGAGATCCCCTCTATTTGGCAAAAAAGATACAAGTTCTTAATTCATGTTTTCTACCAAATAAATCACATTTATATTTGTTACAAATAAGACAAACACAATTTGTTCATTTCGAATTAAGAGCAAATCAAAATGACTTATTCATCAATTAGATCACTTGTAATTTTTACCATCATCCTCGGTTCGCTCCAATGTGGCTGTGAAGCGCTATTCAAAAAGAAGCCAGTGTATGAACAGTTGACCAACAAGCTACCAGGACAAGTGAGCCTCACAATTCACTGCAGATTTGGAGATAATGATTATGGCTCCGTTGTGGTTGCCCCAGGAGAACATTGGGGATTTCAATTCCGACCCAAATTTTGGGGAAAAACAGTGGTCTATTGTTCCTTTGAATGGCCAGGACATTTTCACTATTACGATATATATAAAAAAGGTGATGGACGCCCCGGTTGTCGCGATTGTTTGTGGAACGTAATGCCCGATGGTCCGTGTTTGTTCAACTACGACACCAAGGAGTATGATTATTGTGATCATTGGAATCCTACGACCCCTTCCCTGGCAAGCCCTGTTGTAATCACTTGAAGGGGTTTAACTTTGGTGTGTATACTTTATTGAATCAATAAAACTCTCATGAAATTATGCCTTTTTATTTCTTTTACCATATTCTGCGTAATCATCGAGTAATGAATTCCTTACAGATCTCCTTCATCCAATTATCTTTTTTGAAAAAAAAAAAAAAATACGCTTGGTTGTGCTACTTTTAATAGGCAGCGAACACTTTTAACTGTAATAAACTTAACCACGGGGTGAAGAGCAAAATACACGTCCAGGTCTCGTGCCACATCCTCCAAGCCAAAACCTTGAAAAACCTAGTTATCTTCAAGCCTACAAAATTGTATCTTGATATAAATTTTCATCTGAATTTTCACCAACAAGTCCGGTAGGTCAAAAGCTCGAACTCGAGATTTTTTATCGTGACAAGGCCCGATTCTCAATCAAAAATAGTCTTCTAGATGTCTTTCAAGTGTCATTTCATTTAATGTGTACTCATATGTCATTTTCTAAACGAGTTAAAGATTAACTTTCTGGTCAAATCTAAAAAGTCAACTCTTGGTCAAAACTTTGTAGAAATTGTAAAAATTGTAGAAAAACCTCACCTCTTTGCTTACAAATATTGTTACGCTTTTAAATTTTCAGTTTTTATTAAAAGGGAAAAATTCACAAAAAACCTCAAACTTTACCTCGAGTGACAAATTTATCCCGAATTTTGTTTTGTGACGTGAAAAATCCCGAAATTACTAATTGTGACACATTTACTCAATTAAGGATATTTTTATCTTATTCTTTCTGTTTTTTTCTTTTTCTTTTTTTCTTTTTTATTATTTTCTTCTTCTCTCTCCCCTTCGCCGGCCATGGTGAAGGGAAGCCAGCGTCCGGCGAGGGCTGCCCTCACTGGACGCCGGCATCAGGCGAGGGTCGCCTTCGCCTAGGCTGGCTAGGGCCGCCCTCACCGACGTCGGGTGAGGGAGGCCCTCGACTGGGTCGGACGAGGGCCTCCCTCGCCTGATGCCGGCAAGGGGTGCCCTCGCTAGATCTGGCGAGGGGTGCTCTCGCCGATGTCGGGCGAGGGTGCCCTCGCCAGATCTAGCGAGGGAGGACCTCGTCCGACGTCAACGAGGGCCGCCCTCATTCGACGACGATGAGGGCTGCCCTCACCTGCGTCGGGCGAGGGAGGCCCTCGCTGAACACTGGCTTCCCTCCGCTGGCTCTGCCATGGTCGGCGAAGGGAATGAAGAAGAAGAAAAAAAGAAAAAAATTTTAAAAGTAAAAAGAACAAAACGCCCTAATGATTTAGGGTAAATGTGTCACACAAATGAAAGTTCGTGGTTTTTTGTGTCATAAATAAAAATTTGGGTAAATGTGTCACAGTCAGCAAACTTCAGGGTTTTTCACGTCACAAAACAAAGTTCGGGGTAAATTTGCTACTCGAGGCAAAGTCTTGGGTTTTTGATGGCTTTTTCCCTTATTAAAATGATCAAGAGTTGATTTTTCAATCAAACCAAAGACCTTAACCCTTGATCGAAAAATTCCCAAATTCATTAGTTTGAGGGTTAATACCATGAAAACCCCAAATAGGTGCAACAAATTCATTCTAAATTACTTTTTAACCACCAAAAACACTAAATTGATATATTTATGACAAATTTTCCTTTTGTTAATTTCTATTAAATTGGATTAATGCCATAAAAATCCACAAATTGATAAATCTATAACAAAATGAGTAAAACCCCAAATTGATATACCCGTCAATTGTCACTTGTTCAACTCAGCAATTTGACAACATAATTTAATGGAAATTAACGGAAGGTAAATTTATCACAAGTGGACCAACTTGGGGATTTTGATATTCAAAAAGTTAGTTTGGGAAATTTTATCATAAATATATCAATTTGGGGTTTTTTTGTAGTATTAACCTTTAATTTGAATACTTTTTTAGAGATTCAGTTCGGGGACCATGGTAATTTAATAGGAAAAATCACTAAAAAGTCCTAAACATATTGTAATTATGCTAATTTCGTCCCAAACATCTTGCATTTAGTCCATCCAACCTAATTTGGTTGGTCAACATGGACATTGACCAGTGCCGTTGTCTAGTGAACACTAACATGGCATTTTAAAGATAATTTTATTATTATTATTATTATTATTATTATTATTATTATTATTATTATTATTTCCTTTTCTTTTTTTTTTTTTTTCCCAACTATTTTTCTTCTTCCTCCTACACTAGTCCACGAAGCTCTGACTAAGTGAGGGCCACAAAGCTCTCCTCAACAGCTAGCAAGGCTTGCGGCCCGTACCAGTGGTCTCACCCAAATCTATGTAAGGCTTGGGAGCCGCAGGTGAGGCAAATTCACCATGTCACCGGTGAGCTCACTTCTACTCTAGGGTAGGTGCGATTAGGGTGGGTAATTAAGATCGCTATGGCATTGCGATTTCCGTCCATAACCAGTGCATCAATTCCAATCAAGAGCCATCCACAAGAGGAGAGCTTGCCCCCGGAGCAGAGTGAGCTCATCGATGACATGGAGGAGAAGGAGAGAAGGAGGGGCCTAGGTGAATATCGTCGTGGCCTTGCCAACCACGGGTGAGGCCACCTTTGCTTGTGGCAAGGCTATGGCAAGGCTAGCCTTGCCTAGATCTGGGCAAAGTTGCCTCTCTCGCAGTCCCCAGGCCTCACCCAGTGGCCGGCTTTTGCCACATCAACATTTTGGCCGGATTTTCTCGCCATTGGCATTTAACTGATGTATTTTGCTTCGATTTTAGCATTAAAGGGTCACTTTCATAATTTTATCCAAACTGAATGTGAGCCCCTTCTTCTTTGCCGACTGTTTAATTTCTCCTTCTTCTTCTTTTTTCCTTTCATCCAATTGGCCACAACTCCACAATTTACCTTGTTTCATGGTCAAAGTCCAACGTCCATCTGGACTTCAAAAATAGAAATAAAATCGCCCGCGACTCACAAAAGAGAGTTTCCGTATTTTGCATTGCACTATTCCGAACTTTCTTAGAAAATCCACATTTCAGACTTGCCTTCTCTATTTTCTTTGCTCACCAATTTGATGTCAAAGCAAAACTAGGAATATCCAATTTAGAATATTCAAAACTTCACATTTAACAATTAATCTCAGGTTTGATTTTGTCCGTTGAGCTCAAAGTCAAGACATATATTTTAATAGCAACAATAATCCTCATCCAGTCCTTGAAATCCTCATGGCTGGAGCTCAATCAGATAGCCGCTGGACCTCTTCCATTTGAATGGTTTTTGATTGATTGTTTATTTGAGTTCATTGAGTTGACTCTCACGTCAACTTTTACTTCATTGATTCAGATCTTGGCGAGCATCCATTGTGTGATCTGCGAAGTTCATCGAGGAAACAAGGGCGGCTAATTAGCTCGATTGAGCATTGTCAAGTCCAATAACAAGATGGGTTTAACTTAAACTTAGATTGGGAAGTCTATAGATGAGTATTGAGGCCAATTGCATATAGGTAGATGATGATGGCCATTCATGCTGCTATGTTGATGATTATATGCTTAGAATGATGTGTATGCTGCTGATCATGTGTAGAAATCAAGAGGCGATAGGAAATTGGTTGATTAATGCATGTTGATTTGTTCTGTGTTCCCGGAGCCTAATGAATCAGTAAGCTTAACATGATGATTTAAGCCAGTAAACTTCAAAATTTGAAAAATTGATTAAATAAAAATGATCTTGACTTCCTAAGCTTTAATTTGATAGGCCGCGTATCAAAATTGAATATCGTTTACTAGGAAAATAGGTACCGAAATCTGAAGTCAGAATTTGGAATTCTCTGTCCTGACCTGACCTGCCTATGTTCTCAAATTTTTACAAATTCTTTTATTCAGAATTAGGAAAAATTCCATCTTGAAGTTGTAGTCAGAGTCTTAAGCTTTCCATTAATACCAAATTCATCAAAATCAAAGCTCTTTTCTTCTTTTTTTTTGGTCGAAAAAATAAAAGCTAATAAATTGCCAATTAAAATTCCGCACTGGAAAACTGTTCCCAGGATGACCAAATGTTATTTGCAATATTGAGGTATTTGAAGTTCTTTTTTTACGAAAAATTAAAACCGAAAAGTTGTTCATTAGGGTTTTAATTAGTAAAGTGCAAAATTTCAGGACTTAATAGCAAGTTTTGGAGGTCATTACGTGCGAAAAATCGGATGAGGACGGTCTCGGCCTCTAAAACAGTTTTCAACTAGTCCCCGAGGAAAACTTACAATTTTCACACAATGCAAGGAGTAAGCATAAAAGACGAAAGTTATTAAGGACAGATAGCAATAACTTGTTGAGATATATATATATATATTCCATATATTTTAACTTGCGGGTTGAAAGCAGGTCCGAATTTGGACTGCCGGGTCATTATACTCTATTTCGAGTTTTTTGGTTTAGAGCTGGGTCAAGTGATCTTCATGAACTCTGAACTACACATCCTAAGCTTTTCGATTGATATTTGAACCATCTCATTTGGACCTCATTTGTTAGATTAACTGACCCATGATGGTCCACTTCCTCTTGTTTGATTGATTGTGAATCAAGGTCAATGACCTGAATGTATGCTTAATTTAATGCTTATGCATGTGTTTGTTGGATGAATGGATTGATGCGATGCATGCTCGATGGGTAGCTTATTGGGGATTGATTAGAACCGAATTAGGGGTCAATTAATATTGGGCATCATTATGTGAATGCAAATGGTGACTAATCATCATTAACCATTAATCGGTGAACCTTATTCAATAGGAGGTTGAGATGATCTAAATATAGGAGAATCAAAGGCCGACCTCAAGGCCAATCCAATATTTGATCGAATGAACTTCGTTGATTGTTTTTTTTTTTTTTTTTTTGGTTCAAAAGAAAATTTGTATTCATCACTCAAAAGGATGCGAAGTACTTAATATTCATTAAAAGCAAATTAAAATAGAGCATGAATACTGAAAAAAAAAAAAAAAAAAAAAGCCAAATCCAAAACACAAGGAGAATCAATGAAGCATTTGCAAAGTTAAATACAAACTTATTCCACATGAACAGATTTGTCAAATAAAATTGGTAGCCAATTACTGGATCTTGTATCTTTGTCAATGATGAGCACATGCCAGAAATTCCTTATTCAATAATTATGACGTTACCAGTTGGCGATGTGCACCTAAGATTGGCTTCCTCTACAACAAACATAGATCTAACATGTGGATGAGCAAATCCTCATAATTCAATGAGACGCTAAAATTTCTACAATCATCATTAAGGCTGAAGACAAAGAACCCATACACGAACAGAACAGAAGGACATCGAATCTCCAAAAGCATAATTAAACTTCCAAATCTAAATTGGGAAATGATAACACCCAAATCTAGAACTAAATTAAGAGAGTTCAAACTCTCAAATTGAGAACTAGATTGGGAAAAAAAAAAGCTCCCAAATCTAAGTCAGGAGAGAAGAAAAAGTAAGAAAAGAACAATAAGACGTAAACAAAATCAACGAAAGAGAGAGGGTGAGACTAGCTCAAACCCTCCCCCATGGCTAAAGGTTGAAGAAGACGATGGGAAAAAGATAAAAGACTTTTTGGCTCCCTAAACTTTGTTGATTGTTTGATTTGAATGATTGCATATGATGTGAATGAATGAAAGGAGCAATTGGAAACCGATACCATTGATGGTCGCCAAGCAAGGTGGCTTATGGAGGAGGCGGCCAAAGCTCTTGAAGATGGTGAAGATTGATATCCATTCCAATCTAAATTTGTAATAGTTTGGTTCAAACACTTTAGATTATCTTCGACTTCAATTAATGTCCTCAAGTAATAAAATCAATTTAGACTTAGCATTGTTTTTAAATAAATAGCTCGATCTTAGCTTAATCGAATTGAATAGAATTAGGCTCGTCCTAGTTATCTTAGCAAGCTTCTAAGGGCTCATGTATCGAGGCTAGATAACAAAGCCATGTCTATTCTTTGCTTGACTTTGTATTGGGTTTTTCATTTTTGCAACACTCGATGAATTGCGGATTTACTTTTATTGCACTTAGAAAGTCACCTTTTCATTTCAATGGGTGTTTACTTATCGCACCGCACTTCAATACATTGTTTGTTAATTTATCTTTTAAATTTTCAATGGACCTACCTACAAAAATATTTGCATAGATATTTAGAATTTGTTTGTTTTGCAAAAGATGAACCATTTTATCCTAGAAAAATAACTTTATTTTTCGATGTTTGATTGAAACTTCAAAATCAATTAGAAAATATTTTTCACTCTTTGGTGTGGAGAATTTGATTTGGTTTTTTGAAGAAAATTACTAAAAATATGAATTTTTAATCCTTAATTTTAAATTACTTTTAAATTTTAATTTTTCTATATTTTATTTTATTTTATTTTTCTATTTTTCCTTCTTCCTCTCCTTTGTGACAAGTTTTAGAACTTAATTGCATATTTTAAAAATTTAAGATTTCATTATATTTTCATGATAAGTTTTAAAAGTTGATTGTACTTTTTTAAAGTTTTAGGATTTAATTGCACTTTTATAATAAATTTTAAGATTTCTAGTGTGTTTATCTTTTTATAAAAATATTGAGCATAGCATCTTTTAGATGGAAGAACAATGAAGTTAAACCTAGACTACATTTGAAGAGAATGAATGATTAGGTTTTAGAGATTTGCTTGCAATACTTGGAAAACAAGCTTGGAAACTAACTCAAAACCCATAATCACTCTATTGCTAGCTGTTGAAAGGAATTTACTTCCTCGTGGAGACTTTTAGCATGAATAGAAAGGAGTACGCTCCCTATAGGGATGGTATAGCTTGCTCGTGAGAAGGGACTTAATGCATTGTTCAGTAGGTAATGAAGCTAACATAAGAATTAGAGAAGAAAAATGGTTGAAAAAGATGGGTTCTTCTAGGTCCTGCTCCTAGAGGTGAGCCACTCGTGGCAATCAATCTAATTAGCAGGGAGAACTCATGGAATGTTCAGCTTCTAAAGAACAATTTTGAGGATTAAATTGTCGACAAAATCCTCTCTATTCTAGTGAGGCCTCAAATTGCAAAAGATCATATTATATGGACATGGATTCGATCAGGCAAATATTCAGTCAAAAGAGGGTATAATCACACAAGAGAGTCGGACAACAAACCAAGCTAGATTCAAGCATTTTCCTCCTTTCAAGTTCTTTGCAGTCTATGGAGGGAGATATGGAACTTGTGAACCACCCCTAAAGTCAGATTATGTATGTGGTCCCTATGTCAAAATGCTCTACTTATGAAGAAGAACCTATTTGGAAGATGAATTGGCCTGATTTGATATGCACATTGTGCAATGAAGGCATCCCTGAGACAAAAGAGCATTTATTCTTGTTATGCCTATGGACGATCGAGATCTAAATATTCAATTTTCGACATAAGGTTTGTGTAGAATTGAAGCATAAATATAAGAATTAAAAGCAAACTCAGCTCACTCACCAAATCTAAAAGTGGTCGTGTTGGTACTCTGGCACAAGTGGAAGGCACGAAGTCACTTCATTCTCAAGAATAGACCTCTTACTCCACCAGGCATCGTGGATTCTGCATTCGCAAGCTTGAAGATTTCCAAAGATTGGTGATTTAACACAGCATTAATGAAACTTTCGGTCTCCACCGCAGCTTCGGACGTTGAAAATGAACATGGACGGAGCATACAATCCTAGATTGATGGATGCAAACATTGCTTGCGTCTGTTGTGATAACTCAAGAAGACTCGTCAATGGATTTGCAAGAACTGTTCAGGCTTCGTCATCTCTTCGAGTGGAGTGTCATACGCAGCTTTAAATCCAGTGTCCTTGTTGCCAAGAAAGAAAATCTTTTGATTGAGTCCCAGAATCTACAGTCGGTCAATAAATATGGGAAGTTTGTGCACTGATCACTAAGTTTCGTGATCCGTTGCTCCACTTCTCAAATATCTTGGTTCGACATTGTTATAAAGACGCAACTCCATTGCAGACTGGAAAGCCAAAGCCATAAGAGAAATTCCCTTCTAATGAACTGGGTTATTTCACCTCCCTAACATCCTTTTGAAACTTTTATATACCGAAACCCATATATAGGCTCCTTTGGTTTTTCTAGTTGAGTGAAATAAATTTTGTTTTGACAAAAAAAAAAATGAAGTTGATTAGACAATTTTTCTTGCTTAGATAATTTCATATTCATTTTTTTGTCAATTGTAGAGTGGCGGGTTTATTTTCCTAAGAGAGTTCGACAAGGACAATGCTTATATTGTTCTACATGGATTAATTGGAGAAGCTAACTTTCTCCACATTCATATTTTGCATATATTTCCATTCGAAATTATTAATCAAATTCTCACTATTAGCACATGATGTGCACATTTTCTTGGAATATACTTCCCTTTTCTTTGTTTTCATCTTTTCTTTTCTGACACGTACTCGTTCAATCATCAATAACCATTCACCGATACACCCATTGCCAATTCAGCCAACAATTTCTCCTTAAAATATATCTCATTCCCAATATTCTACTGCCTAGAAAGAAGGCTTGCATGTCTACTGCCCAACATCATATTTTAATTTGGGAATATAGACACTGACAGTTCTTAAACTTTTTATTATTTTTTTCAATTTGGGGTATTGTCGAATCCAAAAAAAAAAAAAAAATCGATAGCAAGCTGATCAGTGAATTCAATAAAAAAATGGTAAGTAGCACTCAATTTAATTAATATCATCCAACCGAATCCAATTTCAATTTGTTTACTTATTCAATTTCATTGACTGAGTGCTCAAGTTCAATTGCCTTATTTTCAAAATATCTAGTGAATGAATAAAATCTCGTGCTTGAGAAAGTCCTTAATTGTCTATTATTATAAATAATGAATAATAATATTTGAGCTCGTACTCTATTTACAATTCATCTATTTACAATTCATTATTTTAATCGGGCTAATTCCAAAAACAAAAGCACCAACATTAGTTCAAGGGACAAATTTGGCCCAAACCTTTTTTTGTCTCATAAAAAGTGTTAACTTTAGCTCATATGATAAATCTGACCCAAACTATTTTTGGTCATGTAAAAAAGCACCAACTTTATGTCGAGAAACAATTCTGGTCCAAACTTTTTTATGTCTAAAATAGAAAATCACAAACTTTCACTTAAATTCTAAATCTAGCCCCCCTTAACTTAGATCCATTGATTGTCCTCAACAATAAATCCATGTGCACTTGTTAGCTGGATTTAAAACACTATTCATTGTCTTTTTGTTTAAACCATAGCTTGGAGAATGACAGTAAAACTATTCATCTTCTCCTACACTTTACTAGCAAGTCAAAAAATCTCCAAATTGAATTTCTCTATCTAGATTTTGTGGTATTGTCGTAGTATAAAGCTCTACACCATTGCTCATCAAGAGACCATGAATAAGATATGTTAAGCTCACGACTAGAACCTTTTTTTCTCGAAATAAAGTAAACTTCAAATAGAGAGTTAATGATAGATGTTAGATTTGCAATAAGAATGAAATTTTATGATTATTTACAAAAAAAAAAAAAATTGGGGTTAGAATTGTCACACAACCTAAAATTGGTGCCTTTTTACGATAAAAAAAGATTTGGACGAAATTTTCACTAACATAAAGTTTGTGTTTTTTTAATGAGACAAAAAAAAAAGTTTGGGTCAAATTTGTCCATCCATCTAAAATTGGTTTTTTTTTTTTTTGGATTCAACCCTATTTTAATCTCATTGGCACTTATTATTTTCTATGTTTTAATTGGGAAAAAAGAACTCTATTTACAATTCGATCTAACCCCAAGTATTTTTATTTGATTTGTCCGAGTAAGTTGTCTCACTGAAAAAAAAAAGTATACTGAAATGAATGCTCATTACGCTGTCGTTAAAGGTTGATGGGTCATAACATTCATAATACTTTTTATATTTAAAAAAAGATAGAATTCTGGGAAAAATAAAAGAATAAGCACCGGCGGAGGGAAGGGGAGGGGCTGCTGTTGCGAAAGAGGTGGCCGGACCGCCCGCCATGCACCGGGAGGGGCCGGAAATCCTCGCAAGGTCACCTGATCCGGCCGCCCCCTTCATCGCAGGACACAAGCACGCACGAGAGAGAGAGAGAGAGAGAGATCGCCCCGGCGGCGAGGGATGCGAAGCGTCCGAGGAGGGACTTGATCATGGGTTTTTCCTTGCGAGGGATGATGAGACCATCTGTTCCGGTAGAGATATCGGGTGGATCTATGTCGGTGGTTCTGAGGTTGTTTTGTCGCTGTTGCCGGCGTCAGCGGCGGACTTTGATTCGGCGAGGCGAAGAAGCGACGGTGGGTCTAGGCGGCGGAGGTTGAGCAGGGCAGCAACCCCGATGGCCATGGATCTGCACGAGCCTGATGTTTATCTCAGATCGGTTTGGATGATTGTGTTTTACCTTCTCTACAGCCACCATAAACAGATCTGAGAGCGCGCGTCTCTCTCTCCGTGCCTCTCTCCCTCTCTCTCTTCATATACGGGTGCGGCGGCGGCGGCGATGGGCCGAGACAACGGCGAGGGTCGATGGACCGTCATCGGTGGATGGAGGGCCCCTGCCACCGGCCAAGGTACCTTCTCCCTCCCTGATCAGCCTTAGCCCCCGACTCTTCCTCTTTTTTGGGGCTTTTTATTATTATAATTTGTTTATGAAGAAAAAAAAAAACAGAATTCCCAAACTATTTACATTCATCCTAAGTTCTTTTCGTAACTTAAAAAAATCTCAAACTACATTAACTATAATACTTTTACCCTTATGATACTAAACATCGCATAATTGTTACTGTGACATATTTACACTTCATCAAAATTTAATTAAATGATTTTTTAGTTAAAACGAAGCCATTTGTTTTGCTTAAGCCATGTTCATGAAAATATATTTTCAACAATATTCATTAACTGATATTGTTATAGGGTAAATATGTCATACAATTAAAAATTTAGAATTTTAGGTTCGTGGATGCTTCTTTTTCCTCAATTTTTTATTGCGCGCCAATGATGTATCAGAAGGGAAACGGGTCGTAAGGGAAGGGAATGGAGCAGTTGAGTAAGCAATAAAAGAAAATTTCAGAGGCATGTGATTGAATAAATCAAAGAAGCTCAACAACTACGGACTGCTTAATTCTTTTATTTATTAATTTTCGCATGACCATTACCCAACACGGTCGACAAATTGCCGTCCTAAGGCAGTTGTCCCCTCCGTTGAATTTGACATAAATTTTCGTTTGCCTTGACTCGTTCTCGAGAGGTAGATTTCCATGAAGCTACTGGGAACAAAAGAGGTAGACGACGGACGCTTTCGATGATCTTCCCATTGCCTCTTCTCTAGTCATTTTCCAATCTCAAAGTCTTGTTCTTTCCATTTTCCTGGGATTCATCAGTCAATTAAATGACTATAATATTATAAAACTTCGGTCTTTGGTCGATCGCGATAAGAGATTCAAACACGGAAGGCCCTTAGTATTACAAAATCAACAGACGTAAGAAGGAAGGGGAAGAAAAATTATGAAAACATCGTTAGTAACACTTCAATGATAGGGTGAACGTTCGCAGCAAATCTTCGAAGACCAGATGACGCGCCATTCCTTCTCCCCAGATTTTTCAACTCAGCAGACCCAGCAAGCCTCTATATAATTTTGCCATTGCTGCCTCATCTTTCACTTCGCTTTAGCCGTTGGAGCGATAGCAGTACACTGGAGAACGACTTAATCTCCCATCCGTCTGATGTTCGTGCCGAGGCTGAAAAGCGTCAAGCTTTTCGACCCGCTCCTCCTCGCGCGCCAGGGCTCCGTCCCGAGACCGGTCGTCCGAGGCCTCTTTTTTAGTGCTTTGACTCCTCGCAAGCCAAGGGCTTTAGAGGGTACGCGTGGATCGATGCATTTGGTTTTCTCTCCGAGTTTTCATTGCTTAATCCGTCTTCCGTGACGACGGCAAAGCCTACCCAATTGCCCGCCTCCTGCGTTTCTTTATTTCTTTCATCCATGGACATTCGCAATTTAGTTGGTCTTTGTGTTTAGTCCTTTCTTTCTTTCTTTTTCTTAAGAAAGATTTTATTTTTCTTCGTGGGTGCCGCTGTATTATGCTCTTGAGCTTTGCGTAGCCAATGGTTGAGTGACTGGTGAGGTTCTTGGCTGTTCCTGGACCAATGTATAGTGAGAAAAATTAGGGGAATATTCTAGGAACATTATCACCCAAGAGAGTGTTTGCGAGGGGAGTTAAACTTAGTAAAGAGAGACAATTGAAGTCTTCCTCCTCCTTTGCTTTAATAGTTGGATGAATGGTCGCTTCATTTGTCCAGGTTTAGCTCCTAGGGTGCCATTTCCCATCAGATTCAAGTCCGTCAGTGCATCGTCAGCTTTGAGGCAAGGCATGACTGAACATAACGATAGTGGGATCGAGCAGATTCAATTGCTCGATGGGTTTCAGGATTCATATGGAGGAGTCACTGTGGAGATGAAGGAGCATATGGACGCTGATGTCTTTGCCCCTTTGCTCCGGGCTTCAATATCAAGCTGGAAACAACGGGTACCGCACTTGTATTTCGTTGGTCTCATCTTGTTTTTTTCGGTTTGTAACAATATCAATCTGTTCTTCTGCATTTCTTCTTATTGGGTATATTTTGGTTGCAGGGGAAGAAGGGAGTGTGGATCAAATTGCCCATTGAATATTCGCATCTTGTTGACATTATTGTGAAGGTACGTATATGTGTTTTTTCATGGCAAAGATTTAGTATTGGCCCCTCTTGTTAAATCACTTTCTAGCAGAAAGTTTGATAGCTTTAGGTATGAAATACTCGGTTCATTGAAATATTGTCTGGTAATTTGGCAGGAAGGATTTAGGTATCACCATGCTGAACCAAATTACTTGATGCTTGTCCGCTGGCTTCCTAAGACCCCGATACTATTCCTATGAATGCTTCACATAGGGTGGGCGTTGGCGCTTTTGTCTTGAATGATAAAAGAGAGGTAACTTTCTGCCTTGCCATTCTCCTGTTTCTTGCAAAGAGATGAAAATGTAACATTTGGTTTGCTCATTCAGTTGTTCTTAGAAGTTCTGAATTGGAATCTAGCACCGGACACTTCTCTCTGCAGTAGTGTGTAAGATTAGAGATTAACGGTGTGTAAAATCAGCCTGCTTGATAGGCATTGAATCCTTTAGAACAATAGGTAGGATCACAGTAACTTCGCCTGGGAAGAGAACTTCTGCATTCGATGTTCATTGGATATATACGCGTGTTGCCATTGTGGATAAGCAGAGATATTGGATTTGTTTTCTTTATCCTAATAAAATCAGTCTTTGATGCCAATGCCTTGCTATAATCTTTTGGTTTGACTAGGTTATATCTATGACAAGCCATTTAGTAATGGACTTCAGGCAATATTAGCATTTGGATTGTGATGAATCTTCTCATATTAGCGGCAATCACATAATCTTCCATCGATTTTCATCTTTTAAAGGATTCAGCCTGTAAATAACAGCCTTACTTTGTGAAGAGATACAATGCAGTGAAGTTTTATACCAACTTTTGTTTGGCGAACTCTTCTGCACTGCTGTATCTTGTTTTTAGCGTGATTCTTATGCAACCAGACGCTCAACACTTCAAAGAATTTAAAACATTGCCCTCCTTTCTAGGTGCTTGTAGTCCAAGAGAATAGTGGTTGGTTCAAAGGTAAGGGTGTATGGAAACTCCCCACTGGAGTTGTGAACGAGGTGAGTGTGTTTAAGATATCAAGTGCTACATTAGAAGTATCGATATGTAATGCAATGGTTTGACTGTGAATCTATCCCCGTAGGGTGAGGATATATGTGATGCAGTTGTCAGGGAAGTAAAGGAAGAGACCGGAGTAAGTGCAGAGTTTTGTGTTGTGTAGAAAAGTTAATTATCTGAGGCATTTCACTTGAGAATTCCAACTAAAGACTTATTCTTTTGCGATCTACAGGTAGACACTAAATTTGTCGAAGTCCTTTGTTTCAGGTAAAGAAAATCCTCTATTTCAGATTGTTGTGCATTAATATGTTTTGGTCTTTATTTAGATATCTATGTTTAGCCTTCTGATGTTCAAATTTTCTTTCGCTTTCTTGCATTCTATCTCTTATGTTCGACCACAGACAGAGCCACAAATCATTCTTCACAAAGTCGGATTTGCTCTTCCTTTGCGTGCTTCATCCAGAATCATCTGCTATTGATAAACAGAATGTAGAGATTGAGGCAGCCCAGGTAAATTGCACACTTGCATAAATCGTTGATTTTGGTGGAAGTAAGAGGACTTTTTAATAATTCAATCATTGCTTGGGCTGTCTCGTACAACACTGGGCTGCGTGCTTTAATCTTGCATTCTTGCTCATTTGTGCTAAACAATGAATCTAGTAAAATTTAATGTATAATTTCTCAAACACATCAACGACGAGTGACCTCACTGGATACCTGTTAGGATATTAGCCATGTAGTAGTGGTGTTAAAAGATGATCATTCATTAGTTCTTTCTTTGGCCAAATCTATACACTGAACTGGATGTATATTATTTTGATTATAGTGGATGCCAATTGAGGAGTACGCAAAACAACCTTTCGTTGTTAACAACAAGCAATTCAATTTCATGGCGAATATATGCTTGGTGAAGGCTGATCATGGCTACCCTGGTTTCAGTGCTCGGGCCACAACTAGTGGGGGTGGCAAAAGGAATTACATCTACTGCAATAAGCCTGAAATTGTGGAGAACTTTGCAAGTTTGATGTAATTACTAAAATATATGAATTTTTTAATTCTTAATTTTAAATTACTTTTAATGTTTCATATTTTTATATTTTTTTTTCATTCTTCCTCTTATTTATGGCAAGTTTTAGGATTTAATTGTACTTTTTGAAAGTTCAAAGATTCGATTGCACTTTCATAATAAATTTAAGAATTTCTAGTGCGCTTATCCATTTATAAAACTATAGAGCATAGCATCTTTTTGATAGAAGAATAATGAAGTTAAACCTATACTACATTTGAAGAAAAGGGAGGATTAGGTTTCAGAGATTTGATTTCCCTTTAATAAGGCAATACTAAGAAAACAAGCTTGGAGACTAACTCAAAACCCCTCATCACTCTGGTGCCGGCTATTGAAATGAATTTACTTTCCTAGCGTAGACTTTTGGCATGCAGAAAAAGGAGTATGCCCATGCCCCTTTTAGGGAAAGTAGAGCTTGCTCGAAGGAAGGGATTTAATCTCTCACTTAGTGCATTGTTTAGTACGTAATGAAGCTAACATAACAATTAGAGAAGACAAATGGCTGAAAAAGATGGGTGCTTGGAGGTCTTGCTCCTAGAGGTGAACCACTTGTGCAGTCGATCTAATTAATAGGGAGGAGAACTCATGGGATGTTCAGCTTCTAGAGGATAATTTTGACATTAAATTGTTAATAAAATCCTATCCATTCCAGTGGGGACTCATATAGCAAAAGATCAGATTGTGTGGACATGAATTCAATCAAACAAATATTCAATCGAAAGAGGAAATAATTGCATATGAGGGTCAGATGACAAGCCTAGCTAGATTCAAGCATTTTCCTCCTTTCAACTTTTTCACAGTCTATGGAGGGAGATATGGAACTTGTGTACCACCCCTAAAGTCAAATTATGTATGTGGTCCTTATGTCAAAACACTCCACTAATGAAGGAGAATCTATTTGGAAGATGAATTGTACCCGATTCGATATGCACATTGTGCAATGAAGGCATCCTTGAGACAATAGAGTATTTATTCTTGTTATACCCACAGACGACCTAGATCTATATATTAAACTTTTGACATAAGGTTTGTCAAGAATTGAAGCATGGATATAAGAATTAAAAGCAAACTTAGCTCACTCACCAAATCTGGAAGTGGTCGCATTGGTACTCTGGCACATGTGAAAAGCATGAAATCACTTTGTCCTCACGAATAGACCTCTAGCTCTACCACGCGTTGCGAATTCTGCATTCGCAATCTCAAAGATTTCCAAAAATTGGGGACTTAACACAGCACCTACAGAACTTTTGGTCTCCACCGCAGCTCGGGCAATTGAAAATGAAAATCGACGGAGCATACAATCGTTGATCAACAAATGGAACCATTGCTTGCGTTTGTCATGATCACTCGACAAGGCTCGTCGATGGATTTGCAAGAACTGTTCAGGCTTCATCACCTTTTTAATGGAGTGTCATACGTCGCTTTAAACCTAGTATCCTTGTTGCCAAGAAAGAAAATCTTACGATTGAGTCCTAGAATCTTTGGTCGGTCAGTATCATGGGAAGTTTGTATAATGATCACTAAGTGTCATGGTCTGTTGCTCCACTTCTCAAATATCTAGGTTCAACATTGCTATAAAGAGGCAACTCCAATGTTGACTGGAAGGCCAAAGCCATAGGAGAAATTCCCTCCCACTGATTTGGGTTATTTCACCTCCCTTAATCCTTTTGGAACTTTCATGTACTGAAACCTTTTTACAAGGCCCCTTGGGTTTTACCAATTGAATAAAATGAGCTTTATTTTGACAAAAAGGAAAAAGAGGCTGATTGGAAAATTTTTCTTCCTTAGATAATTTCATATTCCTTTTTCTCATCAATTTTAAAGGAGGCGTTTTTTTTTTCCCTTAAGAGAGTTCGACACGAACAATCGTTATATTGTTCTACACGGTTTTATTGGAGAAGCTAACTTTTTCCACACTCATATTTTGCATAGATTTCCATTCTAAATTATTAACCAAATTCTCACTATTAGCACATGATGTACACATTTTCTTAGAACATATTGCCTTTTTCTTTTGTTTTCAACTTTTCTTTCTTGACGCGTACTCATTCAATTATCAATAAACAATCATTAATATACCAATTGCCAAGTCAGCCACCGATTTCTCCTTAAAATAGATCTCATTTGTCTCAATCCCAAATATCTACTACCTAGAAAGAAGGTTTGCATGTCTACTGCCCAACATCATATTTTAATTGGGGAACAAAGACACCGACAGTTCTTAAACTTTTTTTTTTCAATTTGTGGTATTGTCAAATAAAATATTTGATAGCAAGTTGATAGATTAATTCAATAAGAAATGGTAATCAGCACTCAATTTAATTAATACCACAACCGAATCCACTTTCATTTTGGTAATCAATGCCGACAATTCTTGAATGTTTTATTTCAATTTGGGGTATTATCAAATCCAATAAAAAATATTCGATAGCAAGTCGATTGGTTAATTCAGTAGGAAATGGTAATCAATACTCGATTTAATTAATACCATCCAATAGAATCCAATTTTAAGTAAAATCTCAAGTTCAACCAACTTAATTTCAAAATATCAAGTGAATGGACAAAAATCTCGAGCTCAAGAAAGTCCTTAATTATTTATTATTATAAACAATAAATAATGATATATGAGCTTGAACTCTATTTACAATTCATTATTTTAATCTCATAGGCACTTAATTTGTTCTATATTTTAATTTGGAATAAAGAACTCTATTTACAATTCGATCTAACCCCAAATATTTTTATTTGATTTGTTCGAGTTAGTCATTTCAAGTAAAAAAAAAGTAAACTGAAATAAATGCTCATTACGTTGTCGTTAAAACTTGATGGGACGTAAAACTCATAGTACCTTTTCTATTTAAAAAAGAGAATTCTGGGAAAAATAAAACAACAAGCACCGGCGGAGGGAAGGAAAGGGGCTGCTGTTGCGAAAGAGGCGGCCAGACCGCCCCCCATGGACCGGGGATGGGCCGGAAATCCTCGCAAAGTCACCCAATCCCACCGCCCCCTTCATCGCAGGACACGAGCGCGCGCGCGCGCGAGAGAGAGAGAGCCCGGGCGGCGAGGGATGTGAAGCATCTGAGGAGGGACTTGATCATGGGTTTTTCTTGCGAGGGATGATCAGACCATCTGTTCCGGTAGAGATATCGGGTGGATCTATCTTGGTGGTTCTCAGGTTGTTTCGTTGCTGTTTCCGGCGTCAGCGGCGGACTTTGATTTGGCGAGGCGAAGAAGCGACGGTGGGTCTAGGCGGCGGAGGTTGAGCAGGGCCGCAACCATGATGGCCATGGCTCTGCTCGAGCCTGATGTTTATTTGAGATTGGTTTGGATGATTGTGTTTTACCTTCTCTGCAGCAACCATAAACAGATCTGAGAGCGCGCATCTCTCTCTCCGTCCCTCTTTATCTCCCTCTCCATACGCGACGAGCATAAAGATAATGGGTCCGGCCAGGCGAGGAGGGAGGTGAAGCAGGCGAAGTCACGACCTTCATCCGCCTCGCCAATTGCCGGCGAGGACCATGGCACTCTCAGTAGATCTAGCGCTGCGGCCTTGCTGAATTCTCTCTGTCTCTGTCTCTGTCTCTCTCTCTCTTCATAAGAGGGGGCGGCGGCGGCGGCAATGATGGGCCGAGGCAATGGCGAGGGTCGTTGGACCGTCATCGGTGGATGGACGGCCCTGCCACCGGCCAAGGTGCCTCCTCCTTCCCTGATCAGGCTTACCCACCGACTCTCCCTCTTTTTCGGGGTTTTTTATTATTATAATTTGTTTAGGACAAAAACCAGAAAATCCGAACTATTTATGTTTAGCCTAAACTTTCCCGTACCATAAAAAATCTCAAATTATACTTATAATATCAAAAATTGCAAAACTCTTACTATGCGACATATATACACTTCATCAAAGTTTAATTAAATGATTTTTTAGTCAAAATAAAGTTTGTTTTGCTTAAGCCACGTCCATGAAGATAGATATTTGGTGATGCTCATTAATCGAATATTAATATAAGGTGATTATGTAAAAAATTTGGAATTTTAAGTTTGTGGATGTTTTATTTTTTAATTTTTTATTGCGCACCAATGACGTATTAGAAGGGAAACGGTCCTTTCGTATGTCTAAGGGAAGGGAATGGAGTAGTTGAGTGTGCAGTACTGTGCAATTGAATAAAAGAAAATTTCAGAGGCATTGATTAAATTAAGGGAAAAAATCACAAAAAATCCCAAATTTTAACTATAATAATAAATTTACTTTTTTTTTTTTACATGAAAAACCTTTAACTTTGCAAACCGTAACACATTTACCCTATTAAGGACATTTTCGTCTTATTTTTTTCTATTTTTTCTTTTTCTTTTTTCTTCTTCTTCTATCTTCCCTTCGCCGATCATAGCAAAGGGAACCTAGAGTTCGACGAGAGGTGCCTTTGTCAGGTCCTCACTCAATGCAGGCAAGGACTCAAGTGAGGGCCGCCCTCGTCGGCGTCGGGCAGCCCTAGCCAGTGCAGGCGAGAGCGACCCTCGCCTGACGCCGGTGAGGGCGTCCTCACCTAACTTTAGCTTCCTTGCGCCATGGCTGGTGGAGGAAAGAGAGAAGAAAAAGAAAAAAGAAAAAAGTTTAAAAAGTAAAAGACCAAAATGTCCTATAACAAAAAAAAAAGTTTAGGATTAATGTGTCACGGTTGATAAAATTTAGAGTTTTTCATGTCACAAAAAGTTTGAGGTAAATTTGTCATTTTGAATAAAGTTTGGGATTTTTTGTGATTTTTTTCTTGAATAAATTAAAGAAGCTCAACAACTACGAACTGCTTAATTCTTTCATTTATGGGAAAAAGCCACCAAAAATCCCAAACTTTGCCTCGAGTGACAGATTTATCCCGAACTTTATTTTGTGAAGTAAAAAATCCCGAAGTTTGCTAACTATCACACATTTACCCCCATTAAGGGTATTTTCGTCTTATTTTTCTTTTTATATTTTGTTTTATATTTTTTTTCTTCCTCTCTCTTCCCTCCGCCGGCCATGGTGGAGCCGGCGGAGGGAAGCCGGCGTCCGGCGAGGGCTGCCCTCGCCTAGGCTGGCTAGGGCCGCCCTCGCCGGCGTCGGGCTAAGGAGGCCCTCGACTGGGTCGGACAAGGGCCTCCCTCACCCGACGCCGGCAAGGGGTGCCCTCGCCAAATCTGGCGAGGGGTGCTCTCGCTGGTGTCGAGCGAGGGTGCCCTCGCCAGATCTGGCGAGGCAGGCCCTCGCCCGACGCCGACGAGGGCCGCCCTCGCCTATGTCGGGCGAGGGGTGCCCTCGCTGGCGTCGGGCGAGGGTGCCCTCGCCAGATCTGGGAGGGGTGCTCTTGCCGGCGTCGGGCGAGGGAGGCCCTCGTCCGACGTAGACGAGGGCTGCCCCTCACCTGCGTCGGGCGAGGATGCCCTCGCCAGATCTGGCGAGGGAGGCCCTTGCCCGACGCCGACGAGGGCTGCCCTCGCTTGCGTCAGGCGAGGGGTGCCCTCGCCGGCGTCCCCCTCGCCCGACATAGGTGAGGGCGGCCCTCGCCGGACGCCGGCTTCCCTTCGCCATGGCCGGCGGAGGGAAGGAAGAAAAAGAAGGAAAAAAAAAAGGAAAAAAGTTTTTAAAAGTAAAAAGACCAAAACGCCTTTATGATTTAGGGTAAATGTGTCACACAAATGAAAGTTTATGATTTTTTGTGTCACAAATAAAAATTTAGGGTAAATGTGTCACAGTTAGCAAACTTCAGGGTTTTTCACGTCACAAAATAAAGTTCGGGATAGATCTGTCACTTGAGGCAAAGTTTGAGAATTTTGGTGACTTTTTCCCTTCATTTATTAATTTTCGCATGACCATTACCCAAGACGGTTGACAAATTGCCGTCCTAAAGCAGTTATCCCCGCCCTTGATTTTGACATAAATTTTCATTTACCTTGACTCATTCTCGAAAGGTAGATTTCCATGAGGGTACCGGGAACAAAAAGAGGAAGATGACGGACACTTTCGATGATCTTCCCACCGCCTCTTCTCTGGTCGTTTTCCAATCTCAAAGTCTTGTTATTTCCATTTTCCTAGGATTCATCAGTCAATTAAATGACTCTAATATTACAAAACTTGAATCTTTGGCCAATCATAATCTACTTTTGAAACACGGAAGGTCCTTAGTATTACAAAATTAATAGACGTAAGAAGCAAGCGAAAGATTCATTCAATGTGATTCTCAAATTTTAATCTGTTTAATTTGTTTAATGTAATTCTTGGACTTCTGGTACATATGTAGTTTAGTCCCTAAACTATATAAAAATATTCAATATAGTCTCTCCGCATATAAACTAATGAAAATATGATATTGAATATTTTCATATAATTTAGGAATTAAGTTGAATATGTACCAAAAGTTTAAGTACCATATTAAATAAATTGAAAGTTTAGTGATCTTATTACATATTAGACTAATTTTGATGGATTATATTAAATAAATTAAAAGTTTATGGATTACATCATATATTGAATCAAAATTCAAGGGCTCTTTGTGCAAAGATGAAGGAGAATAAAATAACATGGCAATTATCAAGAGTCTGTCATAATGTCAGACGCGTTCTTGCCTCCATCTCTGCAACCGCGAGGGAATTTCCGCGTTTTCCTTGGATCCGTGTTCGTTGAGGACTGGAACCAACGGGGGAACATTCGCAACAAATATTTCGAAGGCCTAGATCGTTCTCCCCAGATCGTTCAACTCCACAGACCTAGAAGAAGCCTCTATATACTTTACCGTTTCTGCCTCTTATTTTTCACTTCGCTTTAGCCTTGGAGCGATACTAATTTATTGGAAAGGTAACTATATTGGAAAGACAGCTGTGATATGCTTTTATTTAGGCTATTTACTTAGGAAGTTTTGTATACATATCTTTTTTTGTTGTGTTGTCCTTGTATTTTTGGTAGTTTTAGCCTTATTAGGAAATTGTTTGATAGCTATAACTTCTTGTGTATATATTGCGTTTATGTGGCAACGAATGACAGAGTTCTCATTCCAAAATTCCTCAGTTCTTTTACATAATTCACTGATGCCGAGGCTGAAAAGCGTCAAGCTTTTCGACCCGCTCCTCCTCGCGCGCCAGGGCTCCGTGCCGAGACCGGTCGTCCGAGGCCTCTTTTTTAGTGCTTTGACTCCTCGCAATTCAAGGGCTTTAGAGGGTACGCGTGGATCGATGCATTTCGTTTTCTCTCTCCACTTCTCATTGTTTAATCCATTGTCTGTGTAGACGGCAAAGCCTACCCAATTACCCACCTTCTGTATTTCTTTATTTGTTTGATTCATGGACATTCGCAATTTACTTGGTTTTCGTGTTTGGTCCTTTTTTTGTCGGAAAGTTTTTATTTTTCTTCGTGGATGTGGCTGTCTTGATGCTCTTGAGCTTTGCGTATCCATTGGATGAGTGACCGGTGAGGTTCTTGGCTGTTCCTGGACAAATATATAGTGAGAAAAAGGAACATCATCGCCCAAGAGTGTTTGCGAGAGAGTTAGACTTAGTAAACAAAGACTATTGAAGTCTTCCTGCTCCTTTTTTTTTTAGTAGTTTTTGACAGAGAGGAAGTTATGCTCGGAAAGGATTCCAAAGATAGTGTTTAATTTGAATAATGAAGTGCTAATTACAATATTTTAGGCGCATATTTATAGGGAGGTCGCCATTTAAAAATAACCAAATAACTGAAATCGAATAACAAAATTAAGAAAAAAATATTAATAAAAGAGAAAGCTATCAAAACACAATTAGAAAATCTACAAAACGTATTTGAAATGTGTGATATCTCTTTGTAATCTCGAATATCACACAATCATCTTTGATTTGTGGGACTGTCTGTTAGTATGATGCTCCAATTTTTCTAAAAAAGGCATTTGCATGTTGTTCTACATTAATTATTTTTTATTTGGGTTTATTACTTTACTTTTGAGCTAGACCGGTTGTTTCCGATAGAAATCAATGGATGAATGGTCGCTTCATTTGTCCAGGTTTAGCTCCTAGGGTGCCATTTCCCATCAGGTACAAGTCCATCGGTGCATCATCAGCTTTGAGGCAAGACATGACTGAACATAACGATAGTGGAATCGAGCAGATTCAATTGCTCGATGGGTGTGAGGATTCATATGGAGGAGTCAGGGTGGAGATCAAGGAGGATATGGATGCTGATGTCATGAAAGCTGATGTCTTTGCGTCTTTGCTCCAGGCTTCAATATCAAGCTGGAAACAACAGGTACCGCACTTGTATTTCGCCGGCCACTGCCGGAACATTCCATGGAGGAAGAAGGAAGAAAAGGAAAGGAAAAAAATTCAATTTTTTTTTTAAAAATATTTAAAATTGCCACGTCAGCATTCGGTCACCAGCCGATGTCCACTTGTAAAGTATATGATTAAATTGGTACAATTGCAATATACTTTTCCTCACTTGTATTTCATCGATCTTGTCAGTTCGTTTGTTTTTTTTTTTTTTGTTTGTAATAATATCAATCTGGTCTTCTGTATTTCTTCTTATTGGGTATATTTTGGTTGCAGGGGAAGAAGGGAGTGTGGATCAAATTGCCCATTAAATGTTCGCATCTTGTTGACATTATAGTGAAGGTACATATATGTGTTTTTTCGTGGCCAAGATTTAGTATTGGCCCCTCTAGTTAAATCACTTTCTAGCAGGAAGTTTGATAGGTTTAGGTATGAAATACACGGTTCATTGAAATATTGCTTGGTAATTTGGCAGGAAGGGTTTAGGTATCATCATGCTGAACCAACTTACTTGATGCTTGTCTGCTGGCTTCCTGAGACCTCCGATACCCCGGATACTATTCCTGATAATGCTTCACATAGGGTGGGCGTTGGTGCTTTCGTCTTGAATGATAAAAGAGAGGTAACTTTCTACCTTGCCATTGTCCCATTTCTTGCACTTGCCCTTTTAAGACTCTAATAGGAAGATGCAAAGAGATGGAAATGTAACATTTGATTTGCTCATTCAGTTGTTCTTAGAAGTTCAGAGTTGGACTCTAGCACCAGACACTTCTCTCTGCAGTAGTATGTAAGACTAGATATTTGCAGTGTGTAAAATCAGCCTGCTTGATAGGCATAGAATCCTTTAGAACGATAGGTAGGATCACTGTAACTTTGCCTGGGATAACAGTAACTTCGCCCGAGAAGAAAACCTCTGCATTCAATGTTCATCGGATTTATACGTGTGTATGTTGTCATTGTGGATAAGTAGAGATATTGGATTTGTTTTCTTTTTCCTTAATAGAACCAGTCTTTGGTGCCAATGCCTTGCTATAATCTTTTGGTTTGACTAGGTTATATCTATGACAAGCTATTTAGTAAAGGACTTCAGGCAATATTAGCATTTGGATTGCAATAAATCTTCTCATCTTAGCAACGATCACATAATCTTCCATCGGTTTTCTTCTTTTAAAGGATTCAGCCTGTAAATAACAGCCTTACTTTGTGAAGAGATACAATGCAGTAAAGTTTTATACCAACTTTTGTTTGGTGGACGCTTTTGCTCTGCTTTATCTTGTTTTCAGCGTGATTCCTATGCCACCAGATGCTCAACACTTCAAAGATTCTAAAAACTTTTCCCTCCTTTCTAGGTGCTTGTAGTCCAAGAGCATAGTGGTTGGTTCCAAGGTAAGGGTGTATGGAAACTCCCCACTGGAGTTGTGAACGAGGTGAGTGTGCTTAAGATATCAAGTGCTGCATTAGAAGGATCGATATGTAATGCAATGGTTTGACTGTGAATCTATCCCCGTAGGGTGAGGATATATGTGATGCAATTGTCAGGGAAGTAAAGGAAGAGACCGGAGTAAGTGAAGAGTTTTATGTTGTGTAGAAAAGTTAATCATCTGAGGCATTTCGCTAGAGAATTCCAACTAAAGCCTTGTTCTTTTGCGATCTACAGGTAGACACTAAATTTGTCGAAGTCCTTTGTTTCAGGTAAAGAAAATCCTCTATTTCAGATTGTTGTGCATTAATATGTTTTGGTCTTTATTTAGATATCTATGTGTAGCCTTCTGATGTTCAAATTTGCTTTCGCTTTCTCGCATTCTATCTCTTATGTTCGACCACAGACAGAGCCACAAGTCATTCTTCACAAAGTCGGATTTGCTCTTCCTTTGCGTGCTTCAACCGAAATCATCTGCTATTGACAAACAGAATGTAGAGATTGAGGCAGCCCAGGTAAATTGCACACTTGCATATATTGTTGATTTTGGTGGAAGTATGAGGACTTTTTAATAATTCAATCATTGCTTGGGCTGTCTCGTACAACATTGGGCTGCGTGCTTTAATCTTGCGTTCTTGCTCATTTGTGCCAAACAATGAGTCTAGTAAAATTTAATGTATAATTTCTCAAACACATCAACGGCAAGTGACCTCACTGGATACCTGTTAGGATATAGCCATGTAGTAGCGGTGTTAAAAGATGATCATTCATTAGTTCTTTCTTTGGCCAAATCTATACACTGAACTGGATGTATATTATTTTGATTGTAGTGGATGCCAATTGAGGAGTATGCAAAACAACCTTTCGTTGTTAACAACAAGCAATTCAATTTCATGGCGAATATATGCTTGGTGAAGGCTGATCATGGTTACCCTGGTTTCAGTGCTCGGGCCACAACTACTATGGGTGGCAAAATGACTTACATCTACTGCAATAAGCCTGAAATTGTGGAGAACTTTGCAAGTTTGATGTAATTACTAAAAAATATGAATTTTTTAATTATTAATTTTAAATTACTTTTAATGTTTAATTTTTTTTTATATTCTCCTTTTTTTCCTTCCTCTTTTTTAATTCTTAATTTTAAATTACACTAATTTTTTTTTAAAGTTTTAATATTGGGTTGCACTTTCATAATAAGTTTAATAATTTCTAGTGCACTTATCCATTTATAAAACTATAGAGCATAGCATCTTTTTGATAGAAGAATAATGAAGTTAAACCTATACTACATTTGAAGAAAAGGGAGGATTAGGTTTTAGAGATTTGCTTTTCCTTTAATAAGGCAATACTGAGAAAACAAGTTTGGAGACTAACTCATAACCCCTCATCACTCTGTTGCCGGCCATTGAAATGAATTTAGTTTCCTAGCGTAGACTTTTGGCATGTAGAAAAAGGAGTATGCCCCTTTTTAGAGATGGTAGAGCTTGCTCGCGGGAAGGGATTTAATCTCTCACTTAGTGCATTGTTTAGTACGTAACAAAGCTAACAAAACAATTAGAGAAGACATATGGCTGAAAAAGATGGTTGCTTGGAGGTCCTACTCCTAGAGGTGAACCACTTGTGGCAGTCGATCTAATTAACAAGGAGAACTCATGGAATGTTCAGCTTTTAGAGGATAATTTTGACATTAAATTGTCGATAAAATCCTATCTATGCCAGTGAGGACTCAGATAGCAAAAGATCAAATTGTATTGACATGGATTCAGTCAGACAAATATTTAGTCAAAAAAGGATAGAATTGCAAAGCCTAGCTAGATTCAAGCATTTTCCTCCTTTCAACTTCCTCATAGTCTATGGAGGGAGATATGGAACTTGTGTACCACCCCTAAAGTCAAATTACATATGTCGTCCCTATGTCAAAATGCTCCACTTATGAGGAGAACCTATTTGGAAGATGAATTGTACCCGATTCGATATGAGCATTATGCAATGAAGGCATCCCGGAGACAACAGAGTATTTATTCTTATTATACCCATGGACTACCCAAATCTATATATTAAACTTTCGACATAAGTTTGTCAAGAATTGAAACATGGATATAAGAATTAAAAGCAAACACAACTCACTTGCCAAATCTAGAAGTGGTCGCGTTGGTACTCTGGCACATGTGAAAAGCACGAAATCACTTCGTCCTCACAAAAAGACCTCTAGCTCCACCAAGATCGTGGATTCTGCATTCGCAAGCTCGAAGATTTCCAAAAATTGGGGACTTAACATAGCACCTAAAGAACTTTTGGTCTCCACCGTAGCTCGGGGCATTGAAAATGAAAATCAACGGAGCATACACTCCTTGATCGACGAATGGAACCATTGCTTGCGTTTGTCATGATCACTCGACAAGGCTTGTCGATGGATTTGCAAGAACTGTTCAGGCTTCATTACCTTTTCGATGGAGTGTCATTCGTCGCTTTAAACCTAGTGTCCTAGTTGCCAAGAAAGAAAATCTTTCGATTGAGTCCTAGAATCTCTGGTCAGTCAATATTATGGGAAGTTTGTATACTGATCACTAAGGGCACGTTTGGTAACGATTTTGTTCGGGAACAAATTCGATCATAAATGATTTTTTTATTCTATTCCCCGGAACCGATTCTAAGTAAAAGAACGTGTTTAATAATTATACAAAATTTTAGATTCGGAATAGAATTGTGTTTGGTACGATGTTCATGGATTATGTTCCAGATCAATTTCTTTTAATTTTTAAATAATTTTTATAATTTTTATAATTTTTTTCTTTCCTTTTTTTTTTCTTTTTTCTCCTATTCTTCTTCTTCTTCTTTAAGTCGGTCGCCAGTCCAGCGACCAGCTAGATGAGGGCCAGTGACCTCACCAAAGCGTCACCGGCCCTCGTCGGTTGAGCCTTGCCAGTAGTTGGGCGAGGCTTGCCCAGCCTCGACGAGGCTCGACCTCGCCAGGGTTGGGCGAGGGCGGGGCTGGGCATCGCGAGGCTTGCCCAACCACTGGTGAGGCTCAGCCTTGCCAAAGCTAGTGAGGCCAAGCCTTGTCGATGGCTGAGCTTGCCTTCGGCAAGCTCGTCGAACAGGTTGTCGGCGATCGGTCGCAACCGCGGCTAGTGGCGACCGATGGACGACGGACGGCAGATAGCGGCAGTAGGCGGTGGGTGGTAGTCGCGGGATAGCGGTCGATGAAGAAGAAGAAAAGAGAAGAAGAAGAATTTTGATTCTCTTTTTGATTCTCAGAGTAAGAATCATTTTTTTTTTATTCTCAATTCTTGTCCAAAACTAATTCTAGGAACAAATCTGTTCCCGGGAACAAAAAATTTACCAAACGCGATTATGTTCCTAAACTGATTCTAGGAACAAAAAATCAAAATCAGATATTGTTTGGATGGTTATCAAACTGTGTCTAAATGTCATGGTTTGTTGCTCCACTTCTCAAATATCTAGGTTCAACATTGCTATAAAGAGGCAACTACATTGTGGAGCCATAGGAGAAATTCCCTTCCACTGATTTGGGTTATTTCACCTCCCTTAATCCTTTTGGAACTTTTATGTACTAAACCTTTTTACAAGGCCCCTGGGGTTTTACTAATTGAATGAAATGAGCTTTATTTTGACAAAAAGGAAAAAGAGGCTGATTGGAAAATTTTTCTTGCTTAGATAATTTCATATTACTTTTTTTTGTCAATTTTAAAGGAGTTTTTTTTTTCCCCTTAAGAGAGTTCGACACGAACAATTATTATACTGTTCTACGCGGTTTTATTGGAGAAGCTAACTTTTTCCACACTCATATTTTGCATACATTTCCATTCTAAATTATTAACCAAATTCTCACTATTAGCACATCATGTACATATTTTCTTAGAATATATTACCTTTTTCTTTTGTTTTCAACTTTTCTTTCTTGACGCGTACTCATTCAATTATCAATAAACAATAATATACCAATTGCCAAGTCAGCCACCGATTTCTCCTTAAAATAGATCTCATTTGTCTCAATCCCAAATATTTACTACCTAGAAAGAAGGTTTGCATGTCTACTGCCCAACATCATATTTTAATTGGGGAACAAAGACACCGACCGTTCTTAATTTTTTTTTTTTCAATTTGTGGTATTGTCGAATAAAATATTTGATAGCAAGTTGATCGATTAATTCAATGAGAAATGGTAATCAGCACTCAATTTAATTAATACTACAACCAAATCCACTTTCATTTTGATAATCAATGCCAACAATTCTTGAATTTTTTATTTCAATTTGGGGTATTACCAAATCCAATAAAAAAAATATTCAATAGTAAGTTGATTGGTTAATTCAATAAGAAATGGTAATCAATGCTCAATTTAATTAATACCATCCAATCAAATCCAATTTTATTTTGTTTACTTATTCAATTTCAACGAGTAAAATCTCAAATTCAACCAACTTAATTTCAAAATATCAAGTGAATGGACAAAAATCTCGAGCTCGAGAAAGTCCTTAATTATCTATTATTATAAACAATAAATAATGATATTTGAGCTTGAACTCTATTTACAGTTCATTATTTTAATCTCATAGGCACTTAATTTGCTCTATATTTTAATTTGGAATAAAGAACTCTATTTACAATTCGATCTAACCCCAAATATTTTTATTTGATTTGTTCGAGTTAGTTATTTCAAGTAAAAAAAGTAAACTGAAATAAATGCTCATTACGTTGTCGTTAAAACTTGATGGGACGTAAAAACTCAAAGTACCTTTTCTATTTAGAAAGATAGAATTCTGGGAAAAATAAAAGAACAAGCACCAGCAGAGGGAAGGAAAGGGGCTGCTGTTGCGAAAGAGGCGGCCGGAAATCCTCGCAAGGTCACCCGATCCCACCGCCCCCTTCATCGCAGGACACGAGCGCGCGCGCGCGCGAGAGAGAGAGAGAGAGAGAGAGAGAGCCCGGGCGGCGAGGGATGTGAAGCATTCGAGGAGAGACTTGATCATGGTTTTTCTTGCGAGGGATGATCAGACCATCTGTTCCGGTAGAGATATCGGGTGGATCTATCTTGGTGGTTCTCAGGTTGTTTCATTGCTGTTGCCGGCGTCAGCGGCGGACTTTGATTTGGCGAGGCGAAGAAGCGACGGTGGGACTAGGCGGCGGAGGTTGAGCAGGGCAGCAACCATGATGGCCATGGATCTGCTCGATCCTGATGTTTATTTGAGATTGGTTTGGACGATTGTGTTTTACCTTCTCTGCAGCTACCATAAACAGATCTGAGAGCGCGCATCTCTCTCTCCGTCCCTCTTTCTCTCCCTCTCCATACGCGACGAGCATAAAGATAATGGGTCCGGCCAGGCGAGGAGGGAGGTGAAGCAGGCGAAGTCACGGCCTTTGTCAGCCTCGCCACTTGCCGGCGAGGACCATGGCACTCTCCGTAGATCTAGCGCTGCGGCCTTGCTGAATTCTCTCTGTCTCTGTCTCTGTCTCTGTCTCTCTTCATATGCAGGTGCGGGTGCGGCGGCGGTGGCAGCGGCAACGATGGGCTGAGACAATGGTGAGGGTCGTTGGACCGTCGTCGGTGGATGGACGGCCCTGCCACTGGCCAAGGTACCTCCTCCTTCCCTGGTCAGTAAAGGTGTGCATGGTCTGGGCGGGCGGTTCTCAGACTAGAACCGAGAACCGCCCGCTAAGGACCGGTTCCGAAAAATTAGAACCGGGATCCACCCGTTTATTGCATGGATCCGGTCTCACTAACAACGAGATGAAAATTTTAAGCTAAGGAAAACCCAACATCAAAAGAGATGACATAATTGATCTCAATTCTCAATTGCATAGCAAGCAACATCAAAGCAAGCCAAAAAGTTTCAGTTCCCTAGTTAAACATCTTCGATGAATGATTTAGCAACAAGTTTTCCATAGCGTAAATGAGAATATCAAACTTACATTACCCGATGGACATTATAACCAGACCGATCCAAAGTCAGGAGGATAATATACAACCAACGGCAAGAGATGCAAAAGAACGGCAAAAGTGAATCTTATAAGTGAGGTGATCATCTTTCCTCTCACTCTAGCACTTCAAGTATCATGTTGGCAAGACTACGACTCTCATAAGAAGAGATCTTTAAGTAGGGAAACAAAAGTGCATCGACAGCTTATCCGATGTCATGGAAGCCGGACAAGCTTGTTGACAGCAAAATCTAAAGCATCAACATTCCTCCTCAGAATTTTTCTGAAGCAATGTCAAGGAAAACACAAATGATAGCACAAACCTTTAATTCAACTGGGAAAAAAAAAAACAAAACTGTGTGGCTTTTACTTTCCAACGAATGGGCGTCGCTCGTTTGTAAGAAGTAAAATGATGCTTTTCGATAAATTTCTAAGTTCATGGGACAAAAATGCATTCAAGACAAACACTGCAGCAACGATAAAGACTTTTTCCATCTAGTCAAGGATACAATTGTGTCACTAGACTTTCCATGCCCTTCATTTCTTCATTTAATCTGCAATAACAATAATCCAAGCCAAAAAACTTACTAACACTAGCAAACACCGATTACTAAAGAGCAAAATGTGACCAGTAATGGCATCATCTGCTAGCATCTCTAGCTATGTTAGCAAGAGCAAAATCCTTTATTCGTTCAAAACATAGCTTAGATTTCAAGAAATAATTGACACATGCTAATATGAAAGGGTCCCACTGACCAACTTCAGGTGATGATAAGATTTGCTGTATAACTTGTATCCTTATGAGATCAAAAATTGCAAAACTATTATTATGTGATATATTTACACTCCACCAAGGTTTAGTTAAATAATTTTTTAGTCAAAATAAAGTCATTTGTTTTGCTTACATCATGTCTTTGAAAATAGATTTTTAACGGTGCTCATTAATCAAATATTAATATAAGGTAAATATGTTATACATTAAAAATTTAGAATTTTAGGTTTGTGGATGTTTTTTTTTCCTCAATTTTTTATTGCGCGCCAGTGATGTATTAGATGGGAAACGGGTCATTCGTATATTTAAAGGGAAGGGAATGGATCAGTTGAGTATTCGATCAAAAAAAAAATAATTTGCAGAGGCGTGTGATTGAATAAAATAAAGAAGCTCAACAACTACGGACTGCTTAATTCTTTTATTTATTAATTTTCGCATGACCGTTACCCAACATGGTCGACAAATTGCAGTCCTAAAGCAGTCGTCCCTTCCCTTGAATTTGACATAAATTTTCAAACTCGAGAGGTAGATTTCCAGGAAGCTACCGGGAACAAAAGAGGAAGACGATGGACACTTTCGATGATCTTCCCATTGCCTCTTCTCTAGTCATTTTCCAATCTCAATTTTTTTTTTCTTTCCGTTTTCCTAGGATTCACCAGTCAATCAAATGACTCTTTATGTTATAAAACTTGAATCTTTGGTCAATCACAATCCCCGATTGAAACGCAGTTTCTGGTCCTCGGTATTACAAAATTAATAGACGTAAGAAGGAAGGGGAAGAAACATTACGAAAAGATCGTAACCCTTCAATAATAGGGTGTGGTCCACAACGATAGGAGCTTGCCACTTTCGAATCAAATAAAATCGTTGCTAACAGGATTTTATCGATAAGGGAAATCATGATTTGTCTCTTCTCATGTCATTTGCAATCAATATTTTGGAAATTATACAATTTTCTTATTAAGTATGCTTAATCTCATTAATTGGATCCTTACAATATAAAAAAAGAAGTTTAGGTATATTAAGGGCCCGTTTGATAACAACATTTAGTACTAAAATTTACAAGGAAGGAGCTGCCTGATTAAATTCAAACGAAAATATTTGGTGATAATTAGAGTAGTATCAATTATATTGCTGAAACTTATTAATAATGTTTGGTTCGCCTATGGTAAGGAACTAATAATCTCCCTAACTATTCATAGTGAAACCACAATTTAATTCCACTTCTAACACAAAAGTTGTGGACATATTTAGGGCTTAAATATGTGGCACCCATTTCACAATTTTATTGAATGGGCCTTTGGAGGCTAAGATGGATTATGATGCGACGAGATAAATTTTTGTTTGGGTACTAAATGTGATCCACTTGTTCAAATGTTCAATAATAGTTTGCCTTATCATCGATTTAATAGCTTATGGCAAACACTGATGAATAATAATTTGCCTTAAATTGTTCTTGTCATGGTTAGATAAGAATAATTTGCGTATATATCTATATCAAAGAATAATACATGCTTTATAAGATGATTAAGATTAAGATATTATCAATTATAATTTATATAAGATATGCACAATTTATATAGGGAAAATGACATAAATAATCATTGAATTTTAGTTTAATGTGCAATATAATTTGTACATTTTTAATTTGTTCGATCTTGATCTTGAGATTTTAAATGTAGTTCTTGAACTTTCAATTTCGTTAATAGTGTCTTTGCACTTTTGGTACATATTCGCTTTATCTTTAAATTATATAAAAATATTCAATGTAATTCCTACAATCAAATTAATGAAAAGATAATATTGAATATTTTAATGTAAAATTCAAAAATATATTTTAAGGAGAATATTGAGCATTTTAGTATTATTATATTACATATTAAGATAAAACTCAAAATTTATTGTGGACGAATTAAAAGTTAAAGGACTATCGGATAAAAGTTGAAGGACTATTTGTCTAGTTATCCCGTGCAGACTGAAAGGACATCATGATAAGAAAATGGTGCAGACTGAAAGGACATCATGATAAGAAAACTTTGATTTTGTCGGACGCGTTCTTGCCGTGACTACGGGGAGAAGAACCAATCGCCGATCTACACCTACAGCGAGGACGACGGAAGAAAGAAGGTAAATTCCGAGCGCCCGAGGTCGAATCTGCCCGGTGGCATCCCTGCATCTTCATCGGTTCCGTGTCCGTGGAGGTGTGCAGCCGAGGAGAACGTTCGCCGCAAATCTTTCGAAGACCAGATCACCGCGCCCTTACTCCTCCCCAGATGTTTCAAATTCGCAGACCCAGACGAAGCCTTTATATGGTTTTACCGTTGCTGCCTCTATCTTTCACTTCGCTTTAGCCGTTGGAGCGATAGCCGTGCACTGAGGGACAACTTTAATCTCTGTCCGTTCGATGTTCGTGCCGAGACTGAAAAGCGTCAAGCTTTTCGACCCGCTCCTCCACGCGCGCCAGGGCTCCGTGCCGAGACCGGTCGTCCGAGGCCTCTTTTTTAGTGCTTTGACTCCTCGCAAGCCAAGGGCTTTAGAGGGTACGCGTGGATTGATGCATTTGGTTTTTTTCTCTCGAGTTTTCATTGTTTAATCCCTCGTCTGTGACGACGGCAAAGCCTGCCTAATTGCCCACCTTCTGTATTTCTTTACTCGTTGGCTTCATGGGCATTCGCAATTTAGTTGGTTTTTGCGTTTGGCTTCTTTTTTCAGAAAGTTTTGATTTTTCTTCGTGGGTGTGGCTGTCTTGATGCTCTCGAGCTTTGATTATCAAGGAACATCGTTACCCAAGAGTGTTTGCGAGAGAGTAAACTTAGTAAACAGAGACTATTGAGGTCTTCCTCCTTTTTTTAATAGTATTGTTCTGGGTTATTTTCTATTTGGGTTTATTACATTTGAGCTAGACCAGTAGTTTCCGATAGAAATCAGTGGATGAATGGTCGCTTCATTTGTCCAGGTTTAGCTCCTAGGGTGCCCTTTCCCATCAGATACAAGTCCATCAGTGCATCATCAGCTTTGAGGCAAGGCATGACTGAACATAATGATAGTGGGATCGAGCAGATTCAACTGCTCGATGGGTTTCAGGATTCATATGGAGGAGTTACTGTGGAGATGAAGGAGCATATGGATGCTGATGTCTTTGCCCCTTTGCTCCGGGCTTCAATATCAAGCTGGAAACAACAGGTACCGCACTTGTATTTCGTCGGTCTCTTCTTGTTTTTTTCAATTTGTAACAATATCAATCTGGTCTTCTGTATTTCTTCTTATTGGGTATATTTTGGTTGCAGGGGAAGAAGGGAGTGTGGATCAAATTGCCCATTGAATATTCGCATCTTGTTGACATTACAGTGAAGGTACATACATGTTTTTTCCCGTGGTCAAGATTTAGTATTGGCCCCTCTTGTTAAATCACTTTCTAGCAGGAAGTTTGATAGGCTAAGGTATGAAATACACGGTTCATTGAAATATTGTCTGGTAATTTGGCAGGAAGGATTTAGGTATCATCATGCTGAATCGAATTACTTGATGCTTGTCTGCTGGCTTCCTGAGACCCTGGATACTATTCCTGTGAATGCTTCACATAGGGTGGGCGTTGGTGCTTTCGTCTTGAATGATAAAAGAGAGGTAACTTTCTGCCTTGCCATTGTCCCATTTCTAGCACTCACCCTTTTAAGACTCTCTAATAGGAAGCTGCAAAGGGATGGAAATGTAACATTTGATTTGCTCATTCAGTTGTTCTTAGAAGGTCAGAGTTGGACTCTAGCACCTCTCTGCAGTAGTGTGTAAGACTAGAGATTTGCAGTGCGTGAAATCAGCCTGCTTGATAGGCATTGAGTCCTTTAGAAGGATAGGTAGGATCACAGTAATTTCGCCTGGGAAGAAAACCTCTGCATTCAATGTCCATTGGGTTTGTACGCATGTATGTTGCCATTGTGGATAAGCAGAGATATTGGAGTGCGATAAATCTTCTCATCATAGCAACAATCACATAATCTTCTATCGGTTTTCCTAGGGATTCAGCTCGTGGATAATAGCCTTACTTTGTGAAGAGATAAAATGCAGTGAAGTTTTATGCCAATTTTTGTTCGGTGCATGCTTTTTTACTGCTTTATCCTGTTTTCAGCGTGATTCTTACGCAACCACACCCTAAAGAATTTAAAACCTTTCCCTCCTTTCTAGGTGCTTGTAGTCCAAGAGCATAGTGGAAGGTTCCAAGGTACGGGTGTATGGAAACTCCCCACAGGAGTCGTGAATGAGGTGAGTATGTTTACGATGTCAAGTGCTACATAAGAAGTATCAATATGTAATACAATGGTTTGACTGACTCCATCCCTGTAGGGAGAGGATATATGTCATGCAGTTGTCAGGGAAGTAAAGGAAGAGACTGGAGTAAGTGAAGAGTTTTATGTTGTGTAAAAAAGTTAATTATCTGAGGCATTTCACTTGAGAATTCCAACTAAAGCCTTATTCTTTTACGATCTACAGGTAGACACTAAATTTGTTGAAGTCCTTTGTTTCAGGTAAAGAAAATCCTCTATTTCAGATTGTGGTGCATTAATATGTTTTGGTCTTTATTTAGATATCTGTGTTTAGCCTTCTGATGTTCAAATTTGCTTTCGCTTTCTCACATTCTATCTCTTATGTTCGATCACAGACAAAGCCACAAATCATTCTTCACAAAGTCAGATTTGTTCTTCCTTTGCATGCTTCAGCCAGAATCATCTGCTATTGATAAACAGAATGTAGAGATTGAGGCAGCCCAGGTAAATTGCACACTTGCATATCTTCTTGATTTTGGTGGAAGTATGAGGACTCTTTAATAGTTAAATCATTGCTCGGGCAGTCTTGTACAACACTGGGCTGCATGCTTTGATCTTGCATTCTTGCTCATTTGTGCTAAACAATGAATCTAGTAAAATTTAATGTATAATTTCTCAAGCATATTGATGATGAGTGATCTCGCTGGATACCTGTTAGGATATAGCCATGTAGTAGCCATGTTAAAAGTTGATCATTCATTAGTTCTTTCTTTGGCCAAATCTATGAACTGAACTGGATTTGTTTTCTCTCGATTATAGTGGATGCCAATTGAGGAGTATGCAGCACAACCTTTTGTTGTTGGAAACAAGCAATTCAATTTCATGGCGAAGATATGCTTGGCGAAGGCTGATCATGGCTACCCTGGTTTTGGTGCTTTGGCCACAACAACTGGGGGTGGCAAAAGGACTTGCATCTACTGCAGTGACCCTGAAATTGAATAGCACTTTGCGTGTTCGATATAATTCCTGCCTGGGTTGTGATGTGGAATTTCTTCCTTAGACCCAGGCCTACTGGACTGGACCGTGTTGATCCCACGACTGATTTTGTGAACACTACGTGAGCCCTAGATGTAGGTCCCACAAAATCAAAGGTTAGATGGACTCAGTCGAGTGACCTAGGACTAAGGCAAGAATTTTCCAGTTGTGATGTCGCATGACCATTGATGGTGGCCAACTGGGGGGGGGGGGTGCTTATGGAGGAGGCGGCCAAAGCTCTTGAAGATGGGAAGATCGATGTCCATTCTGATCTAAATTTGTTATAGTTTGGTTCAAACACTTCAGAATTATCTTCAACTTCAATTCATGTCCTCAAGTAATAAAATCAATTTAGACTTAGCATTATTTTTAAATAAATAGCTTAGGCTTAGCTTAATCAAATTGAATAGAACTAGGCTCGCCTTAGTTTTCTTAACAAGCTTCCATGGGCTATGTCTTGAAGCTTAATAACAAAGCTATGTTTGTATTGGGTTTTTCATTTCTATAACACTCGATGAATTGCGAGTTTACTTTTATTGCACTTAGAATAACTTGATTCTTTCATTTCAATGGATGTTTACTTATCGCACTGCATTTCAATACATTGTTTGTTAATTTATCTTTCTTGGTTAGAATTATAAGTACTTTAAATTTTCAAGGGACCTACCTACAAAAAGATTTGCATAGACATTTAGGGTCGGTTTGTTTTGCGGAAAATGTACAATTTAGAAAATACCTATCAAGAAGTCATCTTCTATCGGTATTTGATTGAAATGTCAAAATCAATCAAAAAATATTTTTTGCTATTTGTTGTGGAGAATTTGATTTGATTTTTATGAGGAAAATTACTAAAAAATATGATTTTTTTAATTCTTAATTTTAAATTACTTCTAATTTTTAATTATATATATTCTTTTTTTTTCCATTCTTTCTCTTATTTATGGTAAGTTTAACAATTTGATCGTAATTTTTGAAAGTTTTAAGACTCAATTGTACTTTTATAATAAATTTAAGAATTTCTAGTACACTTATCCATTTATAAAACTATAGAGCATAGCATCTTTTTAATAGAAGAATAATGAAGTTAAACTTATACTATGTTTGAAGAAAGGGAGGATTAGGTTTCAGGTATTTGCTTTCCCTTTAAGAAGGCAATACCGATAAAACAAGCTTGAAGACTAACTCAAAGTCCCTCATCACTCTCATGCCGGCCATTGAAATGAATTTACTTTCCTCGTATAGATTTTTGGCATGTAGATAAAGGAGCATGCCCCTTTTAGGGATGGTAGAGCTTGCTCGTAGGAAGAGATTTAGACTGTGTTTGGTTTAGCATTCCAAGGGGCTTTGGAGGCTGGAAGCCCCTTGGGAAAATGGTGGGTCGTTTGGTAATCATTTTGAAGTAGCTTTCAAGTGAAAGTCAGTATTGGGAAGGCTGGAAGTCCTATGTTAGTAAGCGACTTTAGCCTTCAAGATTTGGCCAAATGCTAAAACTTATTTTTTTTTCCAAAACTATCATAACTCATTTTTCAAATTTCTTATTTTGCCCTCATTATTATTTTTTAAAATGCCCAAAATACTGCTAAAAAAAGCAAATTTATATAAATGCTAAAAAAATTAAATATATTTTGGTCTTTTAAAAAAATTATTTATATATTTGATTTTTTTAGCATTATTGTCAAAATTTATATTTAAAAAGCTGCATACATGATTTTTTCAATTTTAAATAAATAAAAATTAAAAAAATTCCAACAAAGGGTTTGGTCTTTTAAAAAAAATTATATATATATATATTTGATTTTTTAGCATTATTTTCAAATTTATATTTAAAAAGTTACATACATTATTTTTTCAATTTTAAACAAATAAAAATTTCGATGAAAGATTTGGTCTTTTTTTTTTTTTTTTTTTTTTTTAAATATATATGTATGTATTTGATTATTTTTTTTGGTATTATTGTCAAAATTTATATATAAAAAGTTGCATACTTTATTTTTTTCAATTTTAAACAAATGAAATTAAAAAAAAAACTAATATTAATCACACAAAGGGCTTTTTAAATGTGTTTTCTACCAACTAGCATTTCTCTCAAAGTTACTTCTTAAAGTATAGTTTACCAAACGGCCTTTGTATTTACCTAAAGTCTTTTAGGCTAAATTATTTTGCATTTTCCCAATGGGCTTTCAAAATATTGAACCAAATGCACCCTTAATCTCTCACTTAGTGCATTGTTCACTATGTAATGAAGCTAACATAACAATTAGAGAAGACAAATGGCTGAAAAAGATGGGTGCTTGGAGGTCTTGCTCCTAGAGGTGAGCCACTAGTGGCAGTTGATCTAATTAACAAGGAGGAGAACTTATGGAATGTTCAGCTTCTTGAGGATAATTTTGACGTTAAATTGTCAATAAAATCCTATCTATTCCAATGAGGACTCATATAGCAAAAGATTAGATTGTATGGACATGGATTCAATTGGACAAATATTCAATCCAAAGAGGATATAATCGCATAAGAGGGTTAGATGACAAGCCTAGCTAGATTCAAGCATTTTCCTCCATTCAAGTTCCTTACCGTCTATGGAAGGAGATATGAAACTTGTGTAACACCCCTAAAGTCAAATTATGTATGTGGTTCTTATGTCAAAACACTCCACTTATGAAGGAGAACCTATTTGAAATATGAATTGTACCCAATTAGATGTGTGCATTGTGCAATGAAGGCATCCCTAAGAAAACAAAGCATTTATTCTTGTTATACCCATGGACAACCCACATCTATATATTAAACTTTCGACATAAGGTTTGTCAAGAATTGAAGCATGGATATAAGAATTAAAAGCAAACTCAGCTCACTCGCCCAATCTGGAAGCGGTCGCGTTGGTGCTCTGGCACATGTGAAAAGCACTAAATCACTTCGTCCTCATGAACAGACCTCTAGCTACACCAGGCGTCATGGATTATGCATTCGCAAACTCAAAGATTTCCAAAAATTGGGGACTTAACACAACACCTACAGAACTTTTGGTCTCCACCATAGCTCGGGTCATTGAAAATTAAAGTCGACGGAGCATACAATCCTTGATCGACGAATAGAATCATTGCTTGCATTTGCCGTGATCACTCCACAAGGCTTGTCGATGGATTTGCAAGAACTGTTTAGGCTTCATCACCTTTTCGATGGAGTGTCATATGTCGCTTTAAACCTAGTGTCCTTGTTGCCAAGAAAGAAAATCTTTTGATTGAGTCCCATAATCTCTGGTTAATCAGTATCCATGGGAAGTTTGTATACTGATCACTAAGTGTCATGGTCTGTTGCTCAACTTCTTAAATATCTAGTTTCAACATTGCTATAAAGAGGCAACTCCATTGGGGACTTGGAAAGCCAAAGCCATAGGAGAAATTCCCTTCCACTAATTTGGGTTATTTCACCTCCCTTAATTCTTTTGGAACTTTTATGTACTGAAACCCTTTTACAAGGCCCCTTTGGTTTTACTAGTTGAATGAAATGAGCTTTATTTTGACAAAAAGGAAAAAGAGGCTGATTGGAAAAAAATTTCTTGCTTAGATAATTTCATATTCTTTTTTTTCGTCAATTTCAAAGGAGGCGGTTTTTTTTTTCCTAAGAGAGTTCGACACAAACAATCATTATATTGTTCTACACGGTTTTATTGGAGAAGCTAACTTTTTCCGCACTCATATTTTGCATATATTTCCATTCTAAATTTTTAACTAAATTCTCACTATTAGCACATGATGTACACATTTTCTTAGAACATATTGCCTTTTTCTTTTGTTTTCAACTTTTCTTTCCTGACGTGTACTCGTTCAATTATCAATAACCAATCATTAATATAACCATTGCGAAGTCGGCCACCGATTTCTCCTTAGAATAGATCTCTTTTATCTCAATTCCAAATATCTACCGCCTAGAAAGACGGTTTGCATGTCTACTGCCCAACATCATATTTTAATTGGGGAAGAAAGACATCGACAGTTCTTTTTTTTTTTTTTTTTTTTCAATTTGGAGTATCATCAAATAAAACATTTGATGGCAAGTTGATCGATTAATTCCATAAGAAATAGTAATCAGTACCCAGTTTAATTAATACCACAACTGAATCCACTTTCATTTTGATAATCAATGCTGACAATTCTTGAATTTTTTTATTTCAATTTGGACTATTGTTGAATCCAATATATATATATATATATTTGATAGCAACTCGATTGGTTAATTCAATAAGAAAATGGTAATCAATACTTTGAATTAATATCATCTAATCGAACTTTCAAGATGCCTTGGTGGTGAAATGGTAGACACGCGAGACTCAAAATCTCATGCTAAAGAGAGTGGAGGTTCGAGTCCTCTTCAAGGCATAATATTGAGAATACTCAAATTTTATTTTGTTTACTTATTCAATTTCAACGAGTAAAATCTCAAGTTCAACCAACTTAATTTCAAAATATCAAGTGAATGAACAAAAATCTCGAGCTTGAGAAAGTCCTTGATTGTCTATTATTATAAACAATAAATAATGATATTTGAGCTTGAACTCTATTTACAATTCATTAATTATTTTAATCTCATAGGCACTTATTTGCTCTATATTTTAATTTGGAATAAAGAACTCTATTTACAATTCGATCTAACCCCAAATATTTTTATTTGATTTGTTCGAGTTAGTTATTTCATTTTAAAAAAAGTAAACTGAAATAAATGCTCATTACGTTGTCGTTAAAACTTGATGGAACATAAGACTCATATATAGCACTTTTTCTATTTAAAAAAGAGAATTCTGGGAAAAATAAAAGAACAAGCACCAGCGGATGGAGGGCCCTGCCACCGGCCGAGATACCTCTGTTAAAGCATATAAACCAAAGTCGAAAACAAATGCTGGAGATCAAGAGCCAAGCTTGGATAGAAACAAGGAAGATGAAGTAAAGAAGTTCAAATTAAAGTCAAAGTTAGATACTGATGTTCGGGAGTTAAGTTCTGGTGCAAACAGGGGAAGTAAGACAAGGCAGACTGCTGGCTTGGGAAGTGTAGAAACAAATACTGGTGCTAATGAATCAATCAAGGATGGAAACGATAAACTCAACTCTACTTGCGAGGATAAAGAAAAAAAGAACAAAGAAAGCATGAGTTACATCAACAACACGTGCTCATTGAATAATAGATATTTAGTTTTAAGTCAAAACTGAATACTTTCCGTGTTCTGTTATTTTCCCTCTTTCTGTTTTCATTTCTGGTAAAACAGTTGTACAAGTTTTGTTTCTCGCTCGCATATAAATTTTGAATGTACAAAGGACGAATACAAGAAAACACTTTATGAAGTTTACTCTCTCTCTCTCATTTCTGAAGAGCAAGAGAACCAAATACAGAAGTTCAAGATCATTCCTTTCTTCTTTGAGTCTTCATCTTTGTCAAGCTCGTTTCTTCATATTCTCTGTTTCTCTTTTCTGTTCGTATAATCTTCACATGGTATCAGAGCCCTTTATCCTAGAGAAATCACCTCGATGCTGCATCAATATGATTGAATCTACAGCAACTTGAAGTCTGGATTCAAAGCTTCATAGATCTGTGAGTAAATGATTCTCATTCTCATCCAGATCTACATCATAAATAGGTGTACTACAACGATACTCCTAAACTAGCAAGAGTCTGAGTTTACAAACTGAACTATTTGAAGATCTGGAAACAAAGAATGGCAGCAAGAAGCTTGAAATATCCATTCCCTATTCATGTCAACATCTCGAATTTCGTTACCATCAAGCTAACTGAGGAAAATTTCCTTCTATGGCAAGATCAGTTTCATAGATTCTTAAGGAGTCAAGACTTGTTTGGGTTTGTTAATGGAGAAGTTCTATCACCTGCTAGAACACTGCAGATCGAAGAAGGGAATCAAACAATTGAAATCCCTAATCCTGATTATAATGATTGGATCAAGACAGATCAGTTAGTGTCCTCCTGGATTAGTGGTGCTGTCTCCGAAAACATACTCAGTCTAATAATTGGCCTAAACATAGCTTATGAACTGTGGCAGACCTTGCTCAATCGGTTTACCCAAAAATCTGTGGCAAAGGAGTTTGAGTTAAGGGGAAAATTACAAGCCTGTCAGAAACGTGATAGATCTTTATCAACATATCTCAGAGAGTTTAAGTATGTATGTGATCAATTGAATGCAATAGGGAAACCAGTGGATGAGCTGACAAAACTGTTCAGTGTTTTGGAAGGTCTAGGGTCTGAGTATGAGAGCTTTAAAACAACAATCTATTGTTTAAAGCCACAACCTGAATATGATGAAGTAATTTCACATTTGGAAAGATTTGAAACAAGGCTACAAAACTACTCCTCGAGTCAGGTCAATCCAAATTTAGCATACTATGGCCAAAGGAAGAATGAAGCTATACACAAAGAGGAGTTTAACAGAGATTTTGTACAGCAAAATAGTAGTCTTGGAAGTACAAGAGGATATAGTCGAGGAGGAAGAAGTTTTGGAAGAGGAAGATCATTCAATAACAGATATAGAAACTATGGTTATCCTGGAAGAAATATGAATTACAGAAACAATACTTCGAACTATGAACAAGGCAGTCAACAGTTTAACCAGCTTAATACCTCCTCTGCTTTGGGGTCTGGTCAGGGTTTCAGACCATATAATGGCTCAGCTCAAAGGTATACAGATACCAAGACCTATCCTTCCTCAAACTTCACTCTCCATAAAAATGCTCAGATGGAGAAATCAACAGAAAACACTCGACTGGAGTGTCAAATCTGCAGAAGACCAGGTCATGATGCATTTCACTGCTGGTATCGTTTCGATAATTCATACCAAGCAGAGGAAGTTCCAACAGCCTTAGCAGCCCTACACATCGAAGATTCAAGTGGAAATGAGTGGTATCCAGACACGGGTGCAACAGCTCACATTACAGCCAACTCTGGTATTCTTCATAATCCTTCTAGATACCATGGAACTAATACAGTGATGATTGGAAATGGATCATGCTTGCCTATCATCTATACTGGTGATACATTGTTGCATACTAAAGTGGATTCATTACCTCTGAATGATGTGTTAATTGTTCCTGATATAAAGAAGAGTCTTCTATCTGTATCGAAACTAACGGATGATTATCCATGTTCTTTTGTCTTTGATAAAACTGGTGTATACATTAAGGACAATTACACCAACACAACTCGGCTGCTTGGAAGGAAGGTTAAAGGATTGTACCGAGTTGATTCTCACACCACAGAAGCATTTCTAACTCAGAGACACAGAGCTCTAGGAGAGGATCTATGGCATCAGCGTTTAGCTCACACCAACTTGAAAACACTGCAGTACCTGCAAAATCAACAACACATTTACTGTAACACTCGAATACAGAATATATGTCAAAGTTGTCAAATTGCAAAACATACTGCTCTACCATTTCCATTGTCTGAATCTGTAACATCTACACCTTTAGAAAAGGTGCACTGCGATATCTGGGGACCTTCACCAGTCATTTCATTTCAAAACTTCAAGTATTATGTCATCTTTGTAGATGATTTTTCTCGGTTCAGCTGGATTTACCCGATGAGAGCAAAAGCAGACTTCTATAACATCTTTATTCTGTTTCAGAAACAGGTCGAAAATCAACTTGACTGCAAAATCAAGACCTTCCAATGTGATGGTGGAGGTGAATTTGTTAGTCACAAGTTTCAGACACATTTACACAGCCATGGCATTAAACAACAAGTGTCCTGCCCTCATACACCAGAACAGAATGGTGTTTCTAAAAGAAAGCATCGCCATGTTGTTGAGTTAGGGCTAGCTATGCTCTATCATGCTAAAGTCCCTTTAAAATATTGGGTTGATGCCTTCCTGACAGCCATTTATATCATCAATATGCTTCCTACACCAAAGCTACAGATGCAATCACCATATAGTAGACTCTATCAGAAAGAACCAAGCTATGATCATCTCAGAGTCTTCGGCTGTGCTTGTTTTCCTTGTCTCAGACCCTATGCTCAACACAAGCTAGATCCACGGTCTCTTACCTGTATATTCATTGGATATAGCGAACGTCACAAAGGATACAGATGTCTTGTTCCTACTACTGGTCGAATATACATAAGTAGACATGTTATCTTTGATGAAAGGTTCTTTCCTTTCATTAAGACTCGTGTGACAGAGAACACATCCTATACAACACTATATCGACTATGGATAGAAGAGGTAAAATTTATGGATCCAGTAGACCGAACTGATATCTCTTCTTCTACACAAGATTCTATACAACAACTGCATAATAATGGCATCAATCATTCTACTTCATCCTGTTTGCCTCCTGAAGAACATGACAACTTTACTTCCATTACAACAACATAGGCTAAAGTTCCTACTCATCAGGATCATTGCTTTTCACAAGATCAGGAAATATCTAGCACTATAACTCATCCTGAAGCTGTTCACTTGGATGGAAACAATATCAACCATGCTCCTACTACTTCTACTTCACACGGTACACCTACATCTCACCATATGCAGACTCGGTCAAAATCTGGAATTATCAAAACTAATCCTAAATATGCTTGTCTTGCCGAATACAAAGTACCTGCTGAACCTAAATCAGTTAAGTCAGCATTAGCTAATCAAGGATGGTACATAGCTATGAAAGAAGAGATGGATGCTTTACATCAGAATCATACTTGGATTTTAATTCCTTGAACAATTGACATGAATGTGATCGGCTGCAAATGGGTGTTTAAAACCAAATTAGCATCTGATGGAAGTCTTGACAGGTTAAAAGCTCGTCTTGTAGCTAAAGGATTTCACCAAGAAGAAGGTGTAGATTTTACTGAAACCTTTAGCCCAGTTGTTAAACATGCTACAATTCGGTTAGTTCTATCTGTAGCCATGATGAATCAGTGGCCTATTCATCAACTTGACGTCAAGAACGCATTCCTACATGGCACATTGGTGAAAAAAGTATACATGGAGCAACCTCCTGGATTCATACAGTCACAAACACCTAATCATGTGTGCCTCCTAAAGAAATCTCTTTATGGTCTTCGACAAGCTCCTCGTGCATGGTTTGATAGGTTTAGTACCTTCTTACTTGAAAATGGTTTTGTCTCTGTTAGGTTCCACCGATCCCTCTCTGTTTATTCTTCGCAATGAGACAAGACACGATACTTCTCTTCTTGTATGTGGATGACATTGTCTTAACTGGGAGCTCACCCTTATTACTTTCAAGTTTAATTCATTCTCTAAGTCTTCAGTTCTACATGAAAGATCTAGGATATCTTCACTACTTCCTTGGCATTGAAGCTAAACGCACCTTTACTGATCTGTTTCTCTATCAAACCAAATATGCAATCGATCTTCTAACTCGGGCTAAATTGCTTGATTGTAAACCAATCTCTACTCCACTATCTCAGAGACCATATGTCCTGCAATCTGATTCCATTCCCTTATCTAATCCTCTTGAATATCGAAGTCTTGTTGGTGGTCTTCAATATCTAACATTGACTCGTCCTGATATTGCCTATGCTACAAACATGTTATGCCAGAAAATGCAGCAACCAACTGTTGCAGACCTTCATAACCTAAAGAGGGTTCTGCGGTATGTTAAAGGAACTCTCAGCTGTGGTATATTTCTTCACTCTCGAAGCTCCAAACAACTTTATGGTTTTTCAGATGCAGACTGGGCTGGTTGCACAAAGACTAGACGATCTACAACTGGACTCTGTACATTCCTCGGCTCTAATCTCATTTCTTGGACAGCAAAGAAACAGCCTCATCGTTAGTCGATCTTCTATCGAAGCAGAATATCGTGCCCTTGCCTCTCAAATCGCCGAGCCGACATGGATCAGCTTTGTTCTTCGTGATATTGGTCTGTCACTTTCTTCACCAACTCGTTTATTTCGTGATAATCAGCCCGCTATTGCTCTTACTTGCTAATCCCATTTTACATGCCCGCACCAAACACATCGAAGTTGACTTTCATTTTGTACGAGAGAAGGTTGCTTCTGGCTCTCTCAATGTGTGTTATATTCCAAGCACTCACCAGCTTGCGATATTTTCACAAAACCTATCTCACGATTTGCTCATTTTGAGATTCGTACCAAATTGGGAATTGGTTCTTTACCCCTTCCCAATTTGCGGGGGATGTTAAAGCATATAAGCCAAAGTCGAAAACAAATGCTGGAGATCAAGAGCCAAGCTTGGATAGAAACAAGGAAGATGAAGTAAAGAAGTTCAAATTAAAGTCAAAGTTAGATACTGATGTTCGGGAGTTAAGTTCTGGTGCAAACAAGGGAAGTAAGACAAGGCAGGGGCTGGCTTGGGAAGTGCGAGAAACAAATCTGGTGCTAATGAATCAATCAAGGATGGAAACGATAAACTCAACTCTACTTGCGAGGATAAAGAAAAGAAGAACAAAGAAAGCATGAGTTACATCAACAACACGTGCTCATTGAATAATAGATATTCAGTTTTAAGTCAAAACCGAATACTTTCCGTGTTACGTTATTTTCCCTCTTCTCGTTTTCATTTACGGTAAAACGGTTGTACAAGTTTTGTTTCTCGCTCGCATATAAATTCTGAATGTACAAAGGACGAATACAAGAAAACACTTTATGAAGTTTACTCTCTCTCTCTCTCGTTTCTCGAAGAGCAAGAGAACCAAATACAGAAGTTCAAGATCATTCCTTTCTTCTTTGAGTCTTCATCTTTGTCAAGCTCGTTTCTTCATCTTCTCTGTTTCTCTTTTCTGTTCGTATAATCTTCACAACCTCCTCCTTCCTTGATCAGGCTTAGCCACCTAAGGCGCGTTTGGTAACGTTTCTGTTAAAAAATTATTCCAGGAACAAAAATAGAAAAAACTATTTATGCTCTGAAGAACAATTTTTGAAAAGAAGACAAGGCTGTAGAAGAGGTAGCATTCGCAGACCAAAGCAAAGCCCATTAGGGAGCGGGGCTTCTTTATTGAAAAAAGGGGAGGTGAGGGGGGAAGGAAGAATGGAAAGGGGGATGGGGAAGGTCCGGAAAGCCCTCACTTTATTGATGGGACATTTTGAGCCCCTTTTCCTCTCACCCCCCGGGGGTTCGGTTCGGGGAAAGAGTCAAGGTAATGATCTTACTTCGAAGCAATGCGAAGACAGCGTTTGGTAAACTTATTCGGAATAAAAAATGAACGTAAACACGTTTAGTAAATTTGTGTTCTTTTTTTTTTTAAAATTTTTAAATATATTTAATTTAATTTTTCTTATTTTTCTTTCTTTTTTCTTTTTTTCTTCTTTTGGTCGGTCGCCACGGCGAGCTTGGGCTTGCCCGTGATCCGCGACTTGAGCTCACCCGGCCTTGCCCGTCCGGCGAGGCCAAGCCTCGCCGGGGGCCGGTGATGCTCCGGTGAGGTCGCCGGCCCTCGACGGCATCGCCGACCAAAGAAAAAAGAAAAAGAAAAGAAGAAGAAAAAGAGAAGAAAAAGAGAGGAGAGAGAAAATTGTTCCAAAAACAAGAAACGTGTTTTTCTTGTTTTTTTTTTTTTTTTCTGTTCCAAATGTGTTCCTAGGAACAAAAAAATAGATTTGGAACAAAAACGCAAACAAACGCGTTTCTATTCTTTTTTTGTTCCTAGAATAAAAATACAGAAATTTTGTTCATAAACAGAAATAAAGAACGTTAACAAACAAGGCCTTAACGTGTGTTTATTTGTGTTTGTTAAAAAATTGTTGAAAGGAACATAAATAGAAAAAACTATTTGGCCTTGTTTGTTAACGTTATTTTTTTTTTTTTTTCTGTTTATGAACAAAATTTCTGTTTTTTTGTTCTTAACGAAAAAAAAGAATTAAACGCGTTTGTTTGCGTTTTTGTTCCAAATCTATTTTTTGTTCTTATGAACATATTTGGAACAGAAACGAGAAACAAAAAAAAAAACATGTTTCTTGTTTCTGGAACAATTTTTAAGAACAAATTTTCTCTCTCCTCTCTTTTTTTTTCTTCTTTTCTTTTTCTTTGGTTGACGACCTTGCTAGAGCGTCGCCGGCCCCTGGCGAGGCTCGGCCTCGCCTTGGTTGGGCGAGGCTCGCCGGCCTGGCGGTGGCCCGGTGAGGCCGAGCCTCACCAGGGGCCATTGAGCCTCACCTTGGTTGGGCGAGGCCGGCGGCCCTAGTCGGCCGGCCATGGCCGAGGCGGCGCGGCCAAAAGAAGAAAAAAAAAAGAAAAAAGAAGAAAGAAAGAAAATAAAATAAAATAATTAAAAATTTAAAAGAAACAAAAAAAAGAACACAAATTTACCAAATTGAAACCAATTTGGTAAATTTGTGTTCTTTTTTGTTTCTTTTAATTTTTTAATTTTTTTTCTTTTCTTCTTTTTTTTTCTTCTTTTGGCCAATTGCCGGCCTTGGCCATGGCCAGCGGGCTTGCCTAGCCACAGTGAGGCTCGCCGGCCCCCAGCAAGGCCGAGCTCGCCTAGCCACCGGTCGCTTGGTAAGTGGCCTGGCGAGGCCGAGCATCACCAGGGGCCGGCGATGCTCGGCTTAGCCGAGGGCCGGCGACACTCCGGCGAGGTCGCCGGCCCTCGACTGCCGGTTGCTAGTCATGGACGAGGCCGACGACCGGCCAAAGAAAAAAGAAAGAGAATAAAAGAAAGAAGAGAGAAAATTTATTTATCCAAATTGTTCCAGAAACAAGAAATACGTTTTTTTTTGTTTCTTGTCTCTGTTTCAATTTTGTTCATGGGATTAAAAAAACATATTTAGAACAAAAACGCAAACAAATGCGTTTGTTCTTTTTTTGTTAGGAACAAAAAAAAGGATTTTTGTTCATAAACAAAAAAAAAAAGAGTACAAACATACATGCCCTGACACTCCCTCTTTTTTGGGGTTTTTTATTATTAGAATTTGTTTAGTACAAAAACCAAAAACCCAAACTATTTACATTTAGCCTAAACTTTCTTTGTAACATAAAAAATCTCAAATTATGTTAACTATAATACTTTTACCTTTATGATATCAAAAATTGCAAAACTCTTATTGTGTGATATATTTACACTTCATCAAAGTTTAATTAAATGATTTTTCAGTCAAAATGAAGTCATTTATTTTGCTTAAGCCACGTCCATGAAAATAGATTTTTAGTGGCACTCATTGACCGAATATTAATGTAAGGTAAATATGTCAAAATTTTGGAATTTTAAGTTTGAGGATGTTTTTTCTTTAAAAAAAAAAAGAAGGAAAATGTATTTCTCTCGAGTGATGTATTAGAAGGGAAACGGGTCCTTCGTATGTTTAAGGGAAGGGAATGGAGTAGTTGAGTGTGCAATTGGATAAAAGAAAATTTCAGAGGCGTGTGATTGAATAAATTAAAGAAGCTCAACAACTACGGACTGCTTAATTCTTTCATTTATTAATTTAAGACGGTCGACAAATTGCCGTCTTAAAGCAGTTATCCCCGCCCTTGATTTTGACATAAATTTTCATTTACCGTGACTCATTCTCAAAAGGTAGATTTCCATGAAAGGTACCAAAAACCAAAAGAGGAAGGCGACGGACACTTTCGATGATCTTCCCATTGCCTCTTCTCTAGTCGTTTTCCAATCTCAAAGTCTTGTCATTTCCATTTTCCTAGGATTCTTCAGTCAATTAAATGACTCTGATATTATAAAACTTGAATCTTTGGTCAATCATAATAAACTATTGAAACGTGGAAGGTCCTTAGTATTACAAAATTAATAGACATAAGAAGCAAGCGGAAGAAACATTATGAAAACATTGTTAGTAACGCTTCAATAATAAGGGGGAAATTATCAAAAAAAAAGTCCTAAATTTATTGTAATTGTGTCGGTTTAGTTCTAAACTTTTTTTTCATCAATTGAGTTATGAACCTTTTACAATTATTCTCGATCAGTCCATCCGGCAAAATTATCCGGCCAAATGCGTGGGTGCAGAAATGGTAGTTGGCACCGGCAAACTTTTTTTTTAATAATATATTTTATTTTTTGAAATATTTTATCTTTTTTTTTTCCTTTTTCCTCTTTTTCCCCCCTTCTCCCTCTTCCTTCTTCCTCCCTCCTCCCTCCTCCTTCCTTTGGCTCTAGTGACCAGCCAGTCACTGGACTGAGGCGATTTAGCGAGCTCGCGCCCAATGACGGTGGGGTGAGTGTCCATCGGATTTGGCGAGGGCTCGCCTCGTGGTCATCGAGCGACGCAAGCTCTCGCTAGATTCGGTGAGGAGGGCAATGCGGTGAGCCCTTGCCGGATCCAGCGAGGGCTCACCCCGCAGTTGTTGGACGTGAGCTCGCCGACGAGCAAGGTTTCACCCTGTTGTCGCTGGGCGTGAGTTTGCCGACTGGCGAGGTGAACCCTCGCTAGACCCAGTGACGGTGAGGCCCCCCTCACCGGATCTGGTGAGGGCTCGCTTTGCTAGTGGTTGGGCGAGCTCACCCTCACCCAGCGACGGTGAGGCGAGCTAACCTAGTCGCCTCAGTCCGGCGAGCTAACCTAGTCGCCTATCCCTCCCCTCTGGTCGGTCGCCGGAACCAAAGGAAGAAGGAGGGAGGAGGAGGAAGGAGGGAGAGAGAGAAGGAATTTTTTTTTTTAAAATATAAAAAATACTTCAAAAAAATAATAGATTATTAAAAAAAGGTCGCCGGCCAACCAATTTTGGCCGTATGGATTGATCGGGAATAATTGCAAAAGGTTTAGAACTCAATTGATCAAAAAAAATAAGTTTGGGATTGAATTTACATAATTATAATAGATTTATGACTTTTTTGGTAATTTTCTTATAATAAGATGATGGTCCACGAAAATAGGAGCTTGCCACTTTTGAAGCAAATGAAATCATTGCTAACATGATTTTGTTAATAAGGGTTCTCATCAGTTGTCTTTTCTCATGTCATTCACAATTAACGTTTTTGAAAATCGTACAAATTTTGTATTAAGTATGCTTAATCTCATTAATAATATCCTTACAAAATAAAAAGAGTTTAGGTATATTGAGGGCGTGTTCGATAACCACATTTAGTATTACAATTTATAAGGAAAGAGCTACTTAGTTAAATTCAAATGAAAATATTTAGTGAGAATTAGGGTAGTATCAATTATATTGCTAAAACTTATTAATAATGTTTGGTTCATGATCGATGAGGAACTAAAAATCTCCCTAACTATTCATAGTGAAACCACCATTTAATTCCACTTTCAACACTAGAGTTGTGGACATATTTAGTGCTTAAATATGTAGCAGCCATTTTACAATTTTATTGAAATGAGCCTTTGGAGGCTAAGATCGCTATTATGCAACGAGATAAATTTTAGTTGGATATTAAATGTGATCCACTTATTTTATTTTATTATTTTTTTTGGGTCCGTGATCCACTTGTTCAAACGTTCAGTAATAATTTGCCTTTTCATTGATTTAATAGTTGACGGCAAACACTAATGAATAGTATTTTGCCTTAAATTATTTTCATCATATATTTCTATATTAAAGAATAATACATGCCTTATAAGACGATTAAGATAAAGATAATATCAATTATAATCTATTAAAGATAAGCACAATTTATATAGGAAAAATGACACAAATAATCCTTGAACTTTAATTAATATGTAATGTGATTTTTGAACTTTAAATTCATTCAATATGATTCTCAAGCTTTCAATTTGTTTAATTTGTTTAATATAATTTTTGGACTTCTTGTACATATGCAGTTTAGTCCCTAAACTATATAAAAAAAATTCAATGTAGTCCCCACATATAGATTAATGAAAAGATAATATCAAACATTTTCATATAATTAAAGAATTAAGTTAAATATGTACCAAAATTTTAAGTATCATATTTAATAAATTAAAAATTTAGGAATCATATTATATATTAGACTAAATTTGATGATCATATTAAATAAATTAAAAGTTTATGAACCACAATAAAACTATAAAACTTCAAGCTGCAGGGTTATCTGTGCTCTTATTCAATTCATACATGCAACCCTGAAGATGACCGAGAATGAAATAACATCGCAACTGCAAAATTCTGTCATTATGTCGTGTCAGACGCGTTCTTGCGGTGAACCCGGGAGAAGGGCCAATCGCCAGTCCACACCTCCACAAGAGGAAAAGCCCAAGAAAGACGGCGACGACCCAAAAACATAGTAAATTCTGAGCCTCCGAGGGTCGACTCTAGTAGTTTCTCCGTCTCTGCAACCGCGAAGGGGGTCTCTCCCACTGGCCGCGGGGAATTTCCGCGGTTTCCTTGGATCCCCGTGTCCGTCGAGCACCGGAACTAACGGGCGAACATTCGCAGCAAATCTTTCGAAGGCCCAGATCACACGCCATTCCTTCTCCCCAGATTGTGCAACTTCGCAGACCTAGAAGAAGCCTTTATATACTTTACCGTTTCTGCCTCTTGTCCTTCACTTCGCTTTAGCTGTTGGAGCGACACTAATTCACTGAAGAGCAACTTAATCTCCCATCCGTTTGATGTTCTTGCCGAGGCTGAAAAGCGTCAAGCTTATCGATCCGCTCCTCCTCGCGCGCCAGGGCTCCGTGCCGAGACCGGTCGTCCGAGGCCTCTTTTTTGGTGCTTTGACTCCTTGCGAGTGAAGGGCATTAGAGGGTACGCGTGGATCGATGCATTTGGTTTTCTCTCTCCACTTCTCATTGTTTAATCCATCGTCTGTGGCGACGGCAAAGCCTACCCAATTGCCCACCTTTCGTATTTCTTTATTTGTTTGATTCATGGATATTCGCAATTTAGTTGGTTTTTGTGTTTGGTCCTTTTTTTGTCAGAAAGTTTTTTATTTTTCTTCGTGGTTGTGGCTGTCTTGATGCTCTCTTGAGCTTTTGTGTTAAAATATGTCTGGAATTTGAGTCCAATGTGAAATCGAGCAAAGAAGATCTGAATATCAACTTCTCAAAATTTGAATCTACGTTGGAGAGTTTGGTAACTGAAATAGAAAAATCCAACTTCCACTTGGATTTGGATTTTGTTTAAAATATATAGAGATATATTTTGGTTAAAATAGGCAAGTTAAGAAACAGAATCCTATGAGAAGTTCTCACTTTTTATATATATATATATATATATATATGTGGCCATAGATGGTAGGAATTTAATCATGAAAAATTGGTCTTGAAGCATCGAGTATTTGGGAGGGATTTTCTTTTTCGTTCTTGTTCGTGAATTACATCCAAGAAAATTTAGTGATAAAGTGGTAGGATTTGCGTGTAATTCGTTCGTGAAATTGAGAGATTATTTTTTTAGGAATTTCGGGGCTAAACATTGCGTGTGTTATTGAGTGTAATTGAGGTTTGGGAAACACCAAGAGAGTATTCGAGAGATTTGAGTGTGTAATCTTCTTGTATCTTTTGATCTATAGTGAAATTTGATGCTGCTCTCCCCGTGAACGTAGGTTTTTACAATTGAACCACGTAAATCCGGTGTTCGATTTATTTTCTTCTTTTACCTATATTATTATTTGATCGCTCGTCTTTTCGTAACACTTTGCGTATCCATTGGATGAGTGAGCTGTTCCTGGACAAATATATAGTGAGAAAAAGGAACATCATCACCCAAGAGAGTGTTTGCGAGAGAGTTAGACTTAGTAAACAGAGACTATTGAAGTCTTCCTCCTCCTTTTATTTATTTATTATTTATTTTTTATATAGTTATGTTCTGGGTTATTTTCTATTTGGGTTTATTACTTTACTTTTGAGCTAGACCAGTTGTTTCCGATAGAAATCGATGGATGAATGGTCGCTTCATTTGTCCAGGTTTAGCTCCTAGGGTGCCGTTTCCGATCAGGTACAAGTCCATCAGTGCATCATCAGCTTTGAGGCAAGCCATGAACGATAGTGGGATCGAGCAAATTCAACTGCTCGCTGGGTGTGAGGATTCATATGGAGGAGTCAGGGTGGAGATCAAGGAGGACATGGATGCTGATGTCATGAAAGCTGATGTCTTTGCGTCTTTGCTCCGGGCTTCAATATCAAGCTGGAAACAACAGGTACCGCACTTGTATTTCATCTGTCTTGTCAGTTTGTTTTTTTCGATTTGTAACAATATCAATCTGGTCTTCTGTATTTCTTCTTATCGGGTATATTTTGGTTGCAGGGGAAGAAGGGAGTGTGGATCAAATTGCCCATTAAATGTTCACATCTTGTTGACATTATAGTGAAGGTACATATGTGTGTTTTTTTTGTGGCTAAGATTTAGTATTGGCCCCTCTTGTTAAATCGCTTTCTAGAAGGAAGTTTGATAGGTTTAGGTATGGAATACACGGTCCATTGAAATATTGTTTGGTAATTTGGCAGGAAGGATTTAGGTATCACCATGCTGAATCAGATTACTTGATGCTTGTCCGCTGGCTTCCTGAGACCCAGGATACTATTCCTGCTAATGCTTCACATAGAGTGGGCGTTGGTGCTTTCGTCTTGAATGATAAAAGAGAGGTAACTTTCTGCCTTGCCATTGTCTTGTTTCTCACACTTGCCCTTTTAAGACTCTAATAGGAAGATGCAAAGAGATGGAAATGTAACATTTGATTTGCTCATTCAGTTGTTCTTAGAAGTTCAGAGTTGGACTCTAGCACCATACACTTCTCTCTGCAATAGTGTGTAAGACTAGATATTTGCAGTGTGTAAAATCAGCCTGCTTGATAGGCATAGAATTGTTTAGAACGATAGGTAGGATCACCGTAACTTCGCCTGGGAAGAAAACCTCTGCATTCAATGTTCATTGGATTTATACATGTGTATGTTGCCATTGTGGATAAGCAGAGATATTGGATTTGTTTTCTTTTTCCTTAATAGAACCAGTCTTCGGTTCCAATGTGTTGCTGAAATCTTTTGGTTTGACTAGGTTATATCTATGACAAGCCATTTAGTAAAGGACTTCAGGCAATATTAGCATTTGGATTGCAATAAATCTTCTCATTTTAGCAACAATCACATAATCTTCCATCGGTAATCCTCTTTTAAAGGATTCAGCTTGTAAATAACAGCCTTACTTTGTGAAGAGATACAATGCAGTGAAGTTTTATACCAACTTTTGTTTGGCGCACGCTTTTGCTATGCTTTATCTCGTTTTCAGCGTGATTCTTATGCAACCAGATGCTCAACACTTCAAAGATTCTAAAAACTTTTCCCTCCTTTCTAGGTGCTTGTAGTCCAAGAGCATAGTGGAAGGTTCCAAGGTACGGGTGTATGGAAACTCCCCACTGGAGTTGTGAATGAGGTGAGTGTGTTTAAGATATCAAGTGCTACATTAGAAGTATCGATATGTAATGCAATGGTTTGACTGTGAATCTATCCTCGTAGGGTGAGGATATATGTGATGCAGTTGTTAGGGAAGTAAAGGAAGAGACCGGAGTAAGTGAAGAGTTTTATGTTGTGTAGAAAAGTTAATTATCTGAGGCATTTCACTTGAGAATTCCAACTAAAGCCTTATTCTTTTACGATCTACAGGTAGACACTAAATTTGTTGAAGTCCTTTGTTTCAGGTAAAGAAAATCCTCTATTGCAGATTGTTGTGCATTGATATGTTTTGGTCTTTATTTAGATATCTATGTTTAGCCTTCTGATGTTCAAATTTGCTTTCACTTTCTCACATTCTATCTCTTATGTTCGATCACAGACAGAGCCACAAATCATTCTTCACAAAGTCGGATTTGTTCTTCCTTTGCGTGCTTCAGCCAGAATCATCTGCTATTGATAAACAGAATGTAGAGATTGAGGCAGCCCAGGTAAATTGCACACTTGCATATATTGTTGATTTTGGTGGAAGTATGAGGATTTTTTAATAATTAAATCATTGCTTGGGCTGTCTTGTACAACATTGGGCTGCATGCTTTAATCTTGCATTCTTGCTCATTTGTGCTAAACAATGAATCTAGTAAGCACATTGACAGCGAGTGATCTCGTTGGACCTGTTAGGATATAGTTATGTAGTAGCCGTGTTGAAAGATGATCATTCATTAGTTCTTTCTTTGGCCAAATTTATGAACTGAACTGGATTTGTTTTATCTTGATTATAGTGGATGCCAATTGAGGAGTATGCAGCACAACCTTTTGTTGTTGGAAACAAGCAATTCAATTTCATGGCGAATATATGCTTGGTGAAGGCTGATCATGGCTACCCTGGTTTCAGTGCTCGGGCCACAACTACTAGGGGTGGAAAAAGGAATTACATCTATTGCAATAAGCCTGAAATTGTGGAGAACTTTGCAAGTTTGATGTAATTACTAAAAAATATGAATTTTTTATTTCTTAATTTTAAATTTCTTTTAATGCTTAATTTCTTTTATATATATATTTTTCCTTCTTCTTCTTATTTATAGCAAGTTTTAGGATTTAAATGTACTTTTTGAAAGTTCTAAGTTTCGATTGTACTTTCATAATAAGTTTAAGAATTCCTAGTGCACTTATCCATTTATAAAACTATAGAGTATAGCATCTTTTTGATAGAAGAATAATGAAGTTAAACCTATACGACATTTGAAGAAAATGGAGGATTAGGTATCAGAGATTTGCTTTCCCTTTAATAAGGCAATATTGAGAAAAACAAGCTTGGAGACTAATTCAAAACCCATCAGCACTCTTGTGCCGGCTATTGAAATGAATTTACTTTCCTAGTGTAGACTTTTGGCATGCAGAAAAAGGAGTATCCTCCTTTTAGGGATGGTAGAGTTTGCTCGTGGGAAGGGATTTAATCTCTCACTTAGTGCATTGTTCAGTACGTAATGAAGCTAACATAACAATTAGAGAAGACAAATGGCTAAAAAAGATGGGTGCTTGGAGGTCCTACTCCTAGAGGTGAACCACTTGTTTAGACAGGGAGGAGAACTCATGGAATTTTTTGCTTCTAGAGGATAATTTTCACATTAAATTGTAAATAAAATCCTATCTATTCCAGTGAGGGCTCAGATAGCAAAAGATCATATTGTATGGACATGGATTCAATCAAGCAAATATTCAGTCGAAAGAGGATATAATCACATAAGAGGGTCAGATGACAAGCCTAGCTAGATTCAAGCATTTTCCTCCTTTCAACTTCCTCAAAGTCTATGGAGGGAGATATGGAACTTGTGTACAACCCCTAAAGTCAAATTATGTATGTGGTCCCTATGTCAAAACGCTCCACTTATAAAGGAGAACCTATTTGGAAGATGAATTGTACCCGATTCGATATGCGCATTGTGCAATGAAGGCATCCCTAAGACAACAGAGTATTTATTCTTATTACCCACAGACGACCCAGATCTATGTATTAAACTTCGACATAAGGTTTGTCGAGAATTGAAGCATGGATATAAGAATTAAAAGCAAACTTAGCTCACTCGCCAAGCTTGGAAGTGGTCGTGTTGGTACTTTGGCACATGTGAAAAGCACGAAATCACTTGGTCCTCATGAATAGACCTCTAGCTCCACCAGGATCGTGGATTTTGCATTCGCAAGCTTGAAGATTTCCAAAAATTAGGGACTTAACATAGCACCTACAAAACTTTTGGTCTCCACCGCAGCTCTAGGCATTGAAAATGAAAATCGATAGAGCATACAGTCCTTGATGGACGAATGGAACCATTGCTTGTGTTTGTCATGATCACTCGACAAGGCTCATTGATGGATTTGCAAGAAGTGTTCAGGCTTCATTACCTTTTCGATGGAGTGTCATACGTCGCTTTAAACCTAGTGTCCTTGTTGCCAAGAAAGAAAATCTTTCGATTGAGTCCTAGAATTTATGGTCAGTCAGTATCCATGGGAAGTTTGTATACTGATCACTAAGTGTCATGGTCTGTTGCTCCACTTCTCAAATATCTAGGTTTAGCATTGCTATAAAGAGGCAACTCCATTGCAGACTAGAAAGCCAAAGCCATAGGAGAAATTCCCTTCCACTGATTCGGGTTATTTCACCTCCTTAATTTTTCTTAGATAATTTCATATTCTTTTTTTCGTCAATTTTAAAGGAGGCGGTTTTTTTTTTCCTAAGAGAGTTCGACACGAACAATCATTATATTATTCTACAAGGTTTTATTGGAGAAGCTAACTTTTTCCACACTCATATTTTGCATATATTTCCATTCTAAATTATTAATCAAATTTTCAGTATTAGCACATGATGTACACATTTTCTTAGATTATATTGCCTTTTTCTTTTGTTTTCAACTTTTCTTTTCGTACTCGTTCAATTATCAATAACCAATCATTAATATACCCATTGCCAAGTCAGCTGCCAATTTCTCCTTAGAATAGATCTCATTCATCTCAATCCCAAATATCTACAGCCTAGAAAGAAGGTTTGCATGTCTACTGCCCGACATCATATTTTAATTGGGGAACAAAGGCACAGACAGTTCTTAATTTTTTTTTTCCAATTTGGGGTATTGTCGAATAAAATATTCGATAGCAAGTTGATCAATTAATTAAATAAGAAATGGTAATTAGCACTCGATTTAATTAATACCACAATCGAATCCACTTTCATTTTGATAATTAGCATAGACAATTCTTAAATTTTTATTGCAATTTGGGGTATTGTCGAATCCAACAAAAATATTCGATAATAAAGTCGATTGGTTAATTCAAAGTATAGAGTAGGAATAGAGTAGAGACCACCAAAAAAAAAAAAAAAAAAAAAGCTCAAATATCATTATTTATTGTTTATAACAATAGACAATTAAGGACTATTTTCTCTGTGGCCACACTATCATTCTTTCTCTCCCCCTCTCTCTCTTACCCTCACCTGCAAGAGATAAGCCCCTTCTAGAGTCCCACATCGAACAAACAGCAGAGAGCATAAGAGAGTTTGCTTATAAAACCCAAGCTTAGCCAGTTATTTTTGTTCATTTTACTTGGGCTTGTGGCCTATACTGAGGTGGAAAGCTTGAATAGCAGGGTCAAAGAGCGCGGGGGTGAAGAGATATGGTCTTCTAAGCGCGTGCGGTGCAATACTCTTTATTAAATATAATCGGTTCCTTTGGACCAACTGGAAAAGCGGACCGAGTGGTGTGGGCCTGACCAGTTGCAGTCTACTTCGGTTCGGTTCTCAGTTCTGCAAATGGGGGAACCGGTCTTGTAGGTCCGGTTCCCGGTTCTAGGTTGGGAACCGGACCGCCCGGGAACGATCACCCTAAGGATAAGCACCAGCAGAGGGATGGGAAGGGGCCTGCTGTTGCGAAAGAGGCGGCTGGACCGCCCCCCATGCACCGGGGATGGGCCCGAAATCCCCGCAAGGTCACCCGATCCCACCGACCCCTTTATCGCAGCCGCAGGACGCGCGCGAGAGAGAGAGAGAGAGAGATAGCCCGGGCGGCGAGGGAGGCGAAGCATCCGAGGAGGGACTTGATCATGGATTTTTCTTGCGAGGGATGATGAGACCATCTGTTCTGGTAGAGATCTCGGGTGGATCTATCTTGGTGGTTCTCAGGTTTTTTCGTAGCTGTTGCCGGCGTCAGCGGGCGAGGCGAAGAAGCGACGGTGGGTCTAGGCGGCGGAGGTTGAGTAGGGTAGCAACCATGATGGCCATGGATCTGCTCGAGCCTGATGTTTATTTGAGATTGGTTTGGATGATTGTGTTTTACCTTCTCTGCAACTACCATAAACAGATCTGAGAGCGCGCATCTCTCTCTCCGTCCCTCTTTCTCTCCCCTTCCATACGCGACGAGCATAAAGATAATTGGTCCGGCCAGGCGAGGGATGTGAAGCATCCGAGGAGGGACTTGATCATGGGTTTTTCTTGCGAGGGATGATGAGACCATCTGTTCCGGTAGAGATCTCGGGTGGATCTATCTTGGTGGTTCTCGGGTTGTTTCGTTGCTGTTGCCGGCGTCAGCGGCGGACTTTGATTTTGGCGAGGCGAAGAAGCGACGGTGGGTCTAGGCGGCAGAGGTTGAGCAGGGCAGCAACCCCGATGGCCATGGATCTGCTCGAGCCTGATGTTTATTTGAGATGGGATTGGATGATTGTGTTTTACCTTCTCTGCAGCTACCATAAACAGATCTAAGAGCGCGCATCTCTCTCTCCGTCCCTCTCTCTCTCCCTCCCCCTCTCCATACGCGACAAGCATAAAGAGAATGCGTCCGGCCAGGCGGCGGACGTGAAGCAGGCGAAGTCACGGCCTTCGTCAGCCTCGCCACTTGCCGGCGAGGACCATGGCACTCTCCGCAGATCTAGCGCTGCGGCCTTGCTGAACTCTCTCTCTCTCTCTCTATATATATATGCGGGTGCAGCGGCGGCGGCGGCGGCGGCGGCGGCGGCAGCAACGATGGGCCTAGACAATGGCGAGGGTCGTTGGACCGTCATCGGTAGATGGACGGCCCTGCCACCGGCCAAGGAACCTCCTCCTTCCCTGGTCAGGTTTAGCCACCGACTCTCCCTCTTTTTTTGGGTTTTTTATTATTATAATTATTTTAGGAAAAAAAGACCAGAAAACCAGAAAACCCAAACTATTTACATTTACCCTGAACTTTTTTTTTTGTAGCATAAGAAAACTCCAACTACATTAACCATAATACTTTTATCCTAAAATTTATTATGAATGGACCTAGATTTAGAACCAGGATGATGAAGTCAATTTGACGCATTCGCACTCTATCAATATTTAGTTAAATGAAAGTCATGTTCTTGAAAATAGATTTTTAATAGTGCTTATTGACCAAATATTGATGTAGTGTAAATATATCTTACAGTTAAAAGTTTAGAATTTTAGGTTTATGGATACTTTTTTTTTTTATCTTAAATTTTTATTGCGCGCCAGTGATGTATCAGAAGGGAAACGGCCAAATGGGTCCTTCGCATATTTAAGGGAAGGGAATGGAGCAGTTGAGGATGCAATTGGATAAAAGAAAATTTTGTGTGATTGAATAAATTAAAGAAGCTCAACAACTACGGACCACTTAATTCTTTTATTTATTAAGTTTTGCATGACCATTACCCAACACTGTTGACCAATTGCCGTCCTAAAGCAGTTGTCCCCGCCTTTGAATTTGACATAAATTTTCAGTTACATTGATTCATTCTCGAGGGGTAGATTTCCATGAAGCTACCAGGAGCAACAGAGGAAGACGACGGACACTTTCGATGATCTTCCCATTGTCCTTTTCCTAGTCATTTTCCAATCTCAAAGTCTTGTTATTTCCATTTTCCTAGGATCTATCAGTCAATTTTATATATATATATATATATTTTCTTGCATTCGCAGTCCTCTGTTTTTTATGCGTTCCGAGAACATCTGTTGACAAGACTTATAAACTCGGATCTTTGGTCAATCACAATCCGAGATTGAAACGTGGAAGGTCCTTAGCGTCACAACATCAACGGACGTGAAAAGGAAGGAGAGAAAAAAAATATTATAATAACATCATTAGCAATGCTTCAATAATTAGGCGATGGTCCACAACAATACGAGTTTGCCCTATTCAAAGGATTTTGTTGATAAGGGTCTCCGTAATTTATCTTTTCTCATGTCGTATTTTGAAAATTGTACAATCTCTTAATAAGTACGTTTAATCTCGTTAATAAAAAAAATGTTTAGGTATACTAAGGGGGTGTTTAGTAACAACAATTAGTACTAAAATTTAGAAGGAAGGATTTGCTTAGTTAATTCGAAAGAAGATATTTAGTGAGAATTAGAGTTGTATCAATTATATTGCTAAAACTTATTTTAATCTCCCTAGCTATTCATAGTTAAACCACCATTTAATTCCACTCAGGCACTAAAGTTGTGGACATATTTAGGGATTAAATATGTAGCACCCATTTTACAATTTTATTGAATGGGCCTTTGGAGGCTAAGGTCGATTATTGTTTGATATGATAAATTTTAGTTGGATATTAAATGTGATCTACTTGTTCAAACGTTCAATAATAGTTGGCCTTATCATCGATTTAATAGCTTATGGCAAACGCTAATGAATAATAATTTGCCTTAAATGATAAGAATAATTTACACATATTTCTATATCAAAGAATAATACATGCTTTATAAGATGACTAAGATAAAGATAATATCAATTATAATCTATATAAGATATGCACAATTCATATAGGGAAAAATGACACAAATAATCTATAAATTTTAATTTAATGTGCAATGTGATCTCGGAATTTTAACCAAATTTGTAATGTAGTACTTGAACTTTCAATTTTTATTTTATTTTATTATGTCTTTGAACTCTTGGTACATGTCTAATTTAGTCCATAAATAATAAAAAAATTCAATGTAGTCCATACACTCAAATTAATGAAATGATAATATTAAAAATTTTGATATAACTTAAGAATTAAGTTGAATATATATCAAACGTTCATGTATCATATGGAACAAATTGACAGTTTATAAATCATGTTATAGAAACCTCGAAAAACGATGAAGAATAAAGTAACACCGCAATGATAAAATGTCTTTTGATTATCTCATACGCGTTCTTGTCGTGACTTTGGGGAGACGAACCAATCGCCGATCTACGACTGCAGCGAAGACCCCAAGACAAGACAAGACGAGGACAACGGAAAAAACATCGTAGATTCTGAGCTTCCGACGGGCGCATCTTCCATCTTCCCCTCTCTTTCTCTGCAACTGCAAAGTGTGTCTCGCCCACTGGCCGGGGGGCATTTCTGCGTGTTCTTCAGATCCTTGTCCGGGGAGGTGTGAAACCGAGGGGCGAACGTTTCCCAGCAAATCTTCGGAGACCAGATCACGCGCCGTTCCTTCTCCCTCAGATGAGTCAACTCCCCAGATCCAGCAAGCCTTTATATGGATTTACCGTTGCTGCCTTTGTCTTTCACTTCGCTTTAGCCGTTGGAGAGATAGCAGTACACTGGAGAACAACTTAATCTCCCATCCGTTTGATCTTCGTGCCGAGGCTGAAAAGAGTCAAGCTTTGCGACCCGCTCCTCCTCGCGCGCCAGGGCTCCGTCCCGAGACCGGTCGTCCGAGGCCTCCTTTTTAGTGCTTTGACTCCTCGCAAGCCAAGGGCTTTAAAGGGTACGCGTGGATCGATGCATTTGTTTTTTTTTTTTTTTTCCTCGAGGTTTCATTGTTTAATCCATCGTCTGTGACGACGGCAAAGCCTACCCAATTGCCCGCCTCCTGCGTTTCTTTATTTGTTTGATCCATGGACATTCGCAATTTAGCTGGTCTTTGTGTTTGGTTGTTTGTTTCCTTCTTTTTCTTAAGAAAGTTTTTATTTTTCTTCGTGGGTGCCGCTGTCTTGATGCTCTTGAGCTTTGCGTATCTAATGGTTGAGTGACTGGTGAGGTTCTTAGCTGTTCCTGGACAAATATGTAGTGAGAAAAATTACGGGAATATTCAAGAACATCATCACCCAAGAGTGTTTGGGAGGGGAGTTGACTTAGTTAAGAGAGACAACTGAAGTCTTCCCTCCTCTTTTTTAATAGTTTTGTTCTGGGATTTTTTTTTTTTTCTATTTGGGTTTATTACTTTACTTTTGAGCTAGACAAGTTGTTTCCGATAGAAATCAGTGGTTGAATGGTCGCTTCATTTGGCTAGGTTTAGCTCCCAGGCGTCATTTCCCATCAGATACAAGTCCATCAGTGCATCATCAGCTTTGAGGCAAGCCATGACTGAACATAACGATAGTGGGATCGAGCAGATTCAACTGCTCGATGGGTGTGAGGATTCATATGGAGGAGTCAGGGTGGAGATCAAGGAGGATATGGATGCTGATGTCATGAAAGCTGATGTCTTTGCGTCTTTGCTCCGGGCTTCAGTATCAAGCTGGAAACAACAGGTACCGCACTTGTATTTCATCTGTCTTGTCAGTTTGTTTTTTTTGATTTGTAACAATATCAATCTGGTCTTCTGTATTTCTTCTTACCGGGTATATTTTGGTTGCAGGGGAAGAAGGGAGTGTGGATCAAATTGCCCATTAAATGTTCACATCTTGTTGACATTATAGTGAAGGTATATATATGTGTTTTTTCTTGGCAAAGATTTAGTATTGGCCCCTCTTGTTAAATCGCTTTCTAGTAGGAAGTTTGATAGGTTTAGGTATGGAATACACGGTCCATTGAAATATTGTCTGGTAATTTGGCAGGAAGGATTTAGGTATCACCATGCTGAATCAGATTACTTGATGCTTGTCCGCTGGCTTCCTGAGACCTCCGATACCCCGGATACTATTCCTAAGAATGCTTCACATAGGGTGGGTGTTGGTGCTTTCGTCTTGAATGATAAAAGAGAGGTAACTTTCTGCCTTGCCATTGTCCCATTTCTTGCATTTGCCCTTTTAAGACTCTCTTATAGGAAGATGCAAAGAGACAGAAATGTAACATTTGATTTGCTCACTTAGTTGTTCTTAGAAGTTCATGGTTGGACTCTAGCACTGGACACTTCTCTCCACAGTAGTGTTTAAGACTAGAGATTTGCAGTGCATGAAATCGGGCTGCTCGATAGGCATTGAATCCTTTAGACAGATGGGTAGGATCACAGTAATTTTGCCTGGGAAGAAAAGCTGTGCATGTAATGTTCATTTGATTTGTATGCGTGTATGTTGCCATTGTGAATAAGCAGAGATATGGAATTTATTTTCTTTTAAATAACAGAACCAGTCTTTGGTGCCAATGCCTCGCTATAATCTTTTGGCCTGGCTAGGTTATATCTACGACAAGCCATTTCATAATGTGACTTCAGGCCATATTACCATTTGGAGTGCGATAAATCTTCTCATCTTAGCAACAATCACATAATCTTCTATTAGTTTTCCTCGGGATTCAGCCCGTAAATAATAGCCTTACTTTGTAAAGAGATAGAATGCGGTGAAGTTTTATACCAATTTTTTTTGGCGCATGCTTTTGCACTGCTTTATCTTGTTTTCAGCGTGATTCTTTTGCAACCACTCTAAAGAATTTAAAACCTTTCCCTTCTTTCTAGGTGCTTGTAGTCCAAGAACATAGTGGAAGGTTCCAAGGTACGGGTGAATGGAAACTCCCCACAGGAGTTGTGAATGAGGTGAGTATGTTTAAGATATCAAGTGCTACATAAGAAGTACCAATATGTAATGCAATGGTTTGACTGTGACTATCCCCGTAGGGTGAGGATATATGTCATGCGGTTGTCAGGGAAGTAAAGGAAGAGACCGGAGTAAGTGAAGAGTTTTATGTCGTGTAGAAAAGTTAAGTATCTGAGGCATTTCACTTGAGAATTCCAACTAAAGCCTCGTTCTTTTGCGTTCTACAGGTAGACACTAAATTTGTCGAAGTCCTCTGTTTCAGGTAAAGAAAATCCTCTATTTCAGATTGTGGTGCACTAATATGTTTTGGTCTTAATTTAGATATCTGTGTTTAGCCTTCTGATGTTCAAATTTGCTTTCGCTTTCTCACATTCTATCTCTTATTTTCAATCACAGACAAAGCCACAAATCATTCTTCACAAAGTCGGATTTGTTCTTCCTTTGTGTGCTTCGGCCAGAATCATCTGCTATCAATAAACAGGATGTGGAGATCGAGGCAGCCCAGGTAAATAGCAAACTTGCATGTCTTCTTGATTTTGGTGGAAGTACGAGGAGTTTTTACTAATTAAATCTTTGCTCGGGCTGTCTTGTACAACACTGGGCTGCGTGCTTTAATCTTGCATTCTTGCTCAGTTGTGCTAAACAATGAATCTAGTAAAATTTTATGTAGTAATTTCTCAAGCACATCAACGATGAGTGACCTCACTGGATATCTGTTAGGATGTAGCCATGTGGTAGCGGTGTTAAAAGATGATCATTCATTAGTTCTTTCTTTGGCCAAATCTATGAACTGAGCTGGATGTATATTATTTTGATTATAGTGGATGCCAATTGAGGAGTACGCAGCACAACATTTCGTCATTGACAACAAGCAAAAATTTTTCATGGCGAAGATATGCTTGGCGAAGGCTGATCATGGCTACCCTGGTTTCAGTGCTCGGGAAACAACTACTGGGCGCGGCAAAAAGACTTACATCTACTGCAATAACCCTGAAATTGTGGAGAACTTCGCAAGTTCGATGTAATTACTGCCTGGGTTGTGATGCGGAATTCCTTCCTTAGACCCAGGCCCAATGGACCGTGTTGATCCCCACCACTGATTTTGTGAACCCCACGTGAGCCCACATGTAGGCCCCACCACACTCAGTCCAGTGGACTTGGGACTGGGGCAAGAATTTTTGCTTCTTGTGTTATGGATGCACTGATTAGTTTGAAAAAAACAGCTTCATTTTGTGTCGTTTTGTAATAGCATATGTCAAATTCTGTTTACATAGTCTAGTTTCGATTGATGGTTTCTAGATGCAGAATCATATCTATTATCGTGATTTCTAAAGGTTTAAATGCAACCTGTGTAAACGACATTTTATGTGGCCGTGTATATGAATATGTCCCTGGAAGTTTTAATTCATTATAGTTGTGATTTAGCATTCTAATGTATGAACAAATGCTTCACTTTTATCGTATAGCCATGCTTAGAATTGGCACTTCCCTTTTTTTCTGGTGTGGTGTTTAGGAAGGGCATCAGTGAGCAAAATAATCTTACAGGTTAGTTTCCTTTAAAATTACTATACGTAGACCATGCTCCATTGAAGAATAAGCTGCAAGGAGTGATGGAAATGGATAAGACCTTCCTCAGAGGCAACTACCTGTTGTAATACTTGAAAAAGGGACTCATGTCTTTCGTCACTTCGAGTACGCTATATGGCCACTCACGAACACACAGCAAAATGCTGATGACTACATAATACAAGCACGCACACCATCTGTTTAAATATGTATGGAGCAACAATGGCAAATAAGAAAAAATAAAAACTAGGCGACAGTGTCTTGCAACTTTTTGCACCATCAGCCATTTTCTTTGTTTTGTTTCTTCCCCCCTTTTTGCACCAGATGACCGTGTCTTGCTTTTGTTAATTGTTCTGGTTATTGCCAAATCCCATCCTCATTGTATTTTCTTTCTCGCAACTTGATACCTTATCACTTTTCATGGATAAATTAAGTTTGATCGAGAGGCGAAGTGCAATGTGTGTGCAAAAATTAGAACCGACATTCATACTTTGGAGTTTAAAGTGCTAAAACAAGTGTGATGAGGCCTGGCTCTGTCTCTGTCTGGCTTAAGTGCATGCAGACTACTAATAAGTGCATGAAAATTAGCTCTGTCATGAGTGAGGCCCGACCGTGCGTCTGCGTCAAACTTCATTCAAAAGCAGAGACCAAAAAAACAAGTGTGACGACACTACGCTTCTTTTGTGACCGATCAAATTCTAACTCATTTCTGGCGATGTTAATTTACACTATGAGCAATCCATGCCCTTTTAATGAGACATCTGCAATATTTGTCTCCTTCCAATGATTTTCTTCTCTCAGCAAATGAAAGCGCCGCAAGATCATTTTCTGATGTAACGTGCTAATGCGTTAAACAGAATAAACCAGTTCTTTAGTGAAAAGTTCATATTCTATTGAAAAGATGGTTGTCACATTGTTATCAAGATTAAGCTGGAGTTTGATACTTATGAAGATCTGTTACATGTTCAACATGACCATAAGAAATCCAATCATTGAGTGAAACAGACCCAATGACGCCAGCAAGGTCTCTTTGTAAAAAAGATAATTGTTCTTTCTGTTTGGTGATTCAATGTTATGTCATTCGAACTTGTTTTCACCCCCAAAATGTTGATTTTGAACTTGAACATAGCAAGAAAGAATAGCCCCGTGGCTAATGGTTAGGTTGAATCGGATTTTAATGTTCCAATAACTACTTTGATGTTTGAGAAATCCTTATCATCGATAAGATGCGAGAAATGATGGAGAAGACCCTCTCTTGCAGGCACACCCTGCCTTAGAGTCCACGTCTCATGTTTGGGACAAAATTGAATCACGGAATGAGGTTGCTCAACGAATGGGATTCTGAGAAAATTTCTAAATGAAAGTGCCAAGTTTCGGCAGGAATTGACGCTGTTCTTGCATATCTCTCTTCAATTATTTTCCAATGGATGATCTACTGCCGATTCCAGATGAAGTTGAAGAATGCAAGCACCTCCTCACCGGATGATCAGTCAGCCCTTTCTCCCTTCTTCTACCACCAAATAATAAAATATGATCTCCATCATATTGAGTCTTTGGAAGCTAAGAAAATACTCAACTTTCTGTAATAAAATGGAGTTTCTGTCATCAAAATGACGTGAAGTGGGTCCTGTTCTAAAGTTTATTTGCCCTTTCTATTATTTTCCGTCACCCTGAAACTTTAATTTAAGGAAAGTCAACCCTCCAGATCAAAATGCTGTTTCAAACGCGAAAATCCTGTTAAACTTGCTCGAAAGGTACTTAATAAATATTTTGCCAGGATTTCCTTTGACTTGGTTTGTACTTAGCTGCTCATTATTTTTCATGGTTGCCTTCCAGGAAGGACCATTATCTGAAGCTTCATAGGTCCATATTGGATGACATACTTGTTTCGCAAACATCCGTTTCTTATTGTTGCTCTTATAGTTTTTGTTGAATGTTTCTCTCTGTCACAAAACAAACTTATTGTACTCCCCCAGAAAAACATCTTGCTCATGGACCTTCCCAGTTCATGACTGTAATTGTCACACTCCAAAACCATCAAGAATAGGGATAACATAGCCGTCCTTTCACTTGAAGGATGCAGTCTCAAACCTAAAAAAATCCAATCCTCAAAAGTCCGCTTGTCAATATTGTCTTGTACTACTCATTGCTAATTGAGGAACCTTAAAAAGATTAGAAAATAGAGGTAGGAGTAACTATGGCTCAATGAGTAATGCATCTCTTCTAAGTGGATTACGCACCCATTATGTATATATACAAACAAAATCACAAGTCTTTAAACCTAAATCTAGAATATAACAAACATAAAATAAGAGAATAAGTTACATATGCTATAGTAGAAATATTCATTTCATAATAATATCACAACAAACATCAATCCATTGATCAATTTCATTAATTCACACGCTAATGGTCCATTCCATTAGTTAATCTTATGCCACATATCAATGGTCTATTTCATTGATTCATCTCATATGAAATTACATGTCGATGGTCCATTTCAACGACTAATCTCAAATCATATGTCAATAGTCTATTCCATTGATCAAACTTATATCACATGCCAATGGTCCACTCTATTGATTGATCTATTGCTCAATATCAAATCATGGTCATGACATACCGCCTAGTGACAAGCCAATCAATATTCTCTCCTGATAAGGTCTCCACCTATTATTAGTCGGTGGCTCAGCCCACAAGGATATGCACATAGCCATAAGCCCCTTGCTGGGCTCATAGTGATATTGAGCATCAACACACATCCACAATAACCTCCACAATTCACAAATCCAAACCAAAATATATATCATAAATCAATTTCACAAATCAAAACACATAATCTTTTTGCGACCCGCTCATTCACCAATAATACTTTTCATAAAACATTTTTGAAGTCATTTCATGACTCGTCTCATAAATTGGTCTTGCAAATCGAAATAAAATCAAATGCATGTCATAAAGAATTTCATAAGTGATATGCGTAACATTTCATAATTCATGCTCAAAGAGCTTTTCATAAAAGAGTTTCGCAAACTCAAAATATATAATATTTATCGACTTCATTCTCCAAACAAAAAATATTTTTCCACTAACCATTTCTTATATCATTCACTATTGACACCTAAATTCTGACAACTCGACCATTCATTTATTGCATAGGAAATTATAGATTAATTTTAACCCTTAAACAAAAATAATATCAAATTGCATAGCATGTAGTTTAAGAGCATTTATTTTTTATCATGTTTGCATTGGACCGGCGACGGATGAGTTTTAATTTTATCTTGGAAGATAGGCATATTTCAAAAAAGATTTGTATTATTCTTCTAATATTCGATGATGTGATGGTAGATTTTTCGTATATTCATACAATCTATTCATATATTCTTAATGAGAGCAAGTGTAGGAAAGGGATATTGTAAGCTCATCTTTGCAAGATTTGGAATTTGGGAAAATTTTATTACGATCTTGAATTTTTGGTGATGTTCGATCAATCTATGGGTTGATATTTGGTCTAAAAAATAAAATCGGTGGAGAATATTCATCTTGTACGGTCCAAAGTGGAAAGATACAAATGCCCGAAAGCAAAAGAGATATGATTTGGGATTTTGTGAAAATTTGGTCAATCTAATTTCATGCCCAAGATATGGTGTGTTAATTTATTTTGAAAATTAAACGGACATGGATGATATCTTGCATGATTTGTTCCAATGTTGTTCTTGATTTGAAATAATTTTGCTCCCAAAAATATATATTCGAGTAGAATTTTATTCTAGCTAGAATATTACTTGTTTTATTTTATGCTAGATTGCATGTTTAGATTAGGTAATTTCTTTATTCCGATTTTTTAAAATAAAAAATACCAAAACATTGCTTTAGGATGTTAGATTTCATTTTCCTTAATTAAAATTGCATGTCTAATTATTGGGTAATTTTAATTTCGAAATTTAATTAAAAATAAAAGAAAACATATATAAAATTAGGTCATTCCTTGCACATCATTTAGTCATTGCATGATTAGGTTCATTTAAATGTGTGACATATTAGGATAGTTTTATTTAATATTTACCCATCATTAGATTATGTCATTTAATTAATGTCGCGTGACATATAATTTACGTATTAGTTTTATTTAATTTTATGTTGCATGTCACATTAGCATAAATATATTTTTCAATAGATTGGTTTTATTAAATAAGAGTAAATCCTAAAAAAGATTGAGTAATTGCATGTTGATTAAAAATCATATCTAGAATTTGTTGATGTGAATTATGAGCTTACATTGCAGATGCAAGTTCCACAATTTCTTTATTATTTTATTTGGTGTTAAATTGGTGGATTGCACACCCATATAATCATATTAGGTAATAAAATCAATTCAAGTTACTTGATAAATATTTTTCATGAAAAAAATGATACTAAAAGGCCATTAGAAAAATCTAGTGTAGCACCCAAATTCTTTGGTTCATATGAGTAAAATAATTTTTTAATTATTTTACTTAGTTGTCTAATTGACTTATCATAAATTGATTAGTGGTGACTCTTAGATAAAATTCATTTATATGCCAAAAACTTGAACCTAAGTTGCGAATTGATATGCACTTAGGAGAGTCCAAGCTAAGTTTAGATTTAATAATTCATTAACCAAACTTTAGGTGCTACAACCTAGGTTAGGTCGCGACATTTACAAATACTAAAATGTAGCAAATGTTTGATCCGCATTTTATGCAACATATATGTTTATTTATATCTAATAATCTTATCATTTTGAAAACGTGAGTTTACAAATTTTTAGAAAAGATAGCACCACTCGCTTTGATATATCCCAAATCAAACAACAAAGCTCACTCGAATTAATGAACTTGCATTTATTATATAAGCCAGAAATATCATTAAAACCAAGTAAAATGCTATCTCAACTAACGATTTGATAAAACTATACTTATACGTGATAAAATGACAATTACGCACTAATAAATTGCATATCCAAAGCAATTATTTAAGCCATTCGCAACGTGAAACTTGAGTGCAAAACTTGAACATGAAACTTGATCACGTCATAATTTTTTTCACTGAATCTCATTTTAAATGTTTTTACAGAATCTCGTTTCAAACATTCTTACAGTCAATATGATCTCTTTCAACATATTACAAGGACTCTAACTTGATCGTTCCAAAATTAAACCGAAAACTGACAAAATATGGTATCGAAGTTGCTGAATGTGCATTGTTCATTAGGCGAAGGAAACTTCGAATTTTGTTTCGGGTAAATCGTAAACTCAAATCAAGATCCGTCATATTTATAGCTTCACAACACTCTAAACTATCATTTTTATATAAATATGTAGTTTAAGGACTCAAAAATTGCATTTCGCCGCACGAATCTCCACTAATTCCGAATTTTAAGTCCTAATTCCGAAATTACTCTAATTGAATGAATGGGGCACAAGTGCTTATTGGGCATTGTGTTACGTAATTGAGATAGCTAGGCTAGACTCCCATAACGGGAGCACGCAAAATCTTTTTCTTCTTTCTTTCTCCTCCTTTCTTCTCCCGTGCTCTCTTGACTTCTCATGGCCGAGCCTCCCTTTGTTCTTCTCTCTTCTTTTGACTTTTCAACCTTTCTTTTCTTTCCTTTTCTCTCTCTCCTTCTTTTTCTTCCTCTCACGGCTCTCGGTCTCTCCTCCTCCTCTCTCTTCTTTTCTTCTTCTTTTGACCGTTCAACTTTTTTCTCTTTCTATTTTTTTTTGACTTGGTCAAAACCCTTATTTTACAGTAACGTACGTAAAGGAGAAAAGAAATCTTAAAAAGAATTGACTTTGATAAACTAAAATCAAGTCGTCGTGTTCTTTCTCATCAATTTAAGAAATCATTAAAAAGAATTGACTTTGATAAACTAAAATCAAGTCGGCGTCGTTCTTTCTCATCAATTTATTGTGCTAAGTCTACTTGGTTCGGGTTCCTACTGTTAATTTGCTTAGGCACGATGTTCGGTCCTTGTGCTATAAATTCAATTGATGAAATGCTTTTCCATGCACTCCACTTTTCTTCTAAACTCTAAGAGTGCTACATATCCTACATCTCATTCATGTCGGCCAGTTCATCATCGGCTGCAAGCCAAAAGAAGACCGATGGCAGTACTAGTCAGGTTCATGTCTTCAGTGGAAAACCAGACAGGTTTGAAGGACTACCAGTGGAGATCGAGGAGGCCATGGACGCTGAGACCTTCGCTTGCCGCCTCAGCACTTCAGTTGATGAATGGAAGAAACAGGTGCGGAATAATGTTGATAACTATTTGTTGCAAAAACACAAGCTACCGAACACACCAAGCAAACAAATCGGATGCTGGATCAACAGAAAGTTGACTTCCTTGTTTTTCACACGCCAAAACCTACAACAATTTGGACTTTCCTACACACCTGAGACAGCATAAACCAGGCCAGATTTTCCGCACGCTTTTTAGTCGCATATACCGTTTGGGCTCTGAATAAACTCATGATTTCAAACTTCTCTTGCCTCTTTTATTGTGTCCTCCTGAATTGTAGGGAAAGAAGGGCATCTGGATCAAATTGCCCATTGAACATGTCAACCTTGTTGAATCTGCAGTGAAGGTACATGACGTGTTATGTCACCAGGGATAAACGAAATTATTTTGGCTAACGAGAGAACACAGAGTACATTCTTACATTTTAACTTGGAAAGAAATACAAGTGAAGTAAGTGGTAATGACATATGATTCATGCCTTCTAATTTTTTTCACAGGAAGGATTTAAGTACCACCATGCTGAAGAAAATTACTTGATGCTGACGCATTGGCTTGCTCCCGAGGACAATACAATGCCTATTTATGCCTCACATAGGATTGGTGTGGGTGCTTTTGTCATGAATGATGATGGAAAGGTAATGACCATAATGCTTTTGGCGGATTCCAACACTTGAGGGCCACTAAAACACCAACTTGAGTCGAATTCAAATTGATAAGGAATTGGGTCTTCCCACCAGGATTGGCTCATGTGGTTGTAGCATATGCTACTTCTGCAAAATGTCCTTTGATAGTTTTCGCTAATTTGCGTTATATGGCCCGTTTACCTTCTGTTTCTTCCAGGCAAATTGACTTCCTCATGTTCTATAAAACCTTCACCTTCCATTGGTCCATCTAAGCATTTAGTGAACCCATGCTTTACAGCTTGTTCTCGACAAAAGGTCCTTTCAGATTTAGACACGTTTTCTGCATAATAGCTTGTTCCTTTTCCGTAGAGCCACTCCCTTCCCATGCTTTAGATGTCCTGCTGTTAATCCTATTTGCAAGTGGCTCATGTCTTTGTTCTACATATTCAAATAAACATATTAGTAACCTTCATTATTTTGCCACCTTCCAAACATCACATGGTTTTTCTAAAAAATATCGGCCTGCCTGATAGGCATTAAGGATATATAGGATCACAATAATTACGCCTGGGAAATAATCTGTTGCATTCAATGTTCATTGGATTCGTGTGTGCATATGTTACCATTGTGTATAAGCAGAGATGTTGGATATTTGTTCCTTTATGCTAACAGAACCAGTCTTTGGTGCCAGTGAGTTTTGGTTTGACTAGGTTGTCTATATGACAAGCCATTTAGTAATGTGACTTCACTCCTATTAGCCTTTGGGGTGCATAAATCTTCTCAGCTTTAGCAACAAGCTAATAGTTTTCTATCAGTTTTCCTCTCTTAATTGATTCAATCCGTGGATAACAGCCCTTGTGAAGAGATAAAATGCAGTAATGTTTTATGCATACTTTTCTTAGGGGCATCCTTTCGTTCTGCTTTATCTGGTTTTCAACACGATTCTATTACAACCAGACGCTCGATACTTCAAAGAACTTAAAACCTTCCCCTCCTTTCCAGGTGCTTGTAGTCCAAGAGAAGGGTGGAAAGCGTGTGTGGAAGCTCCCCACTGGAGTTGTTAACGAGGTATGTTTAAGAAATCAAGTACTACATCAGAAGTATCAATACATGTTGCGATGGTTTGGCCATGACTCTATCCCTGTAGGGCGAGGATATATGGTGTGGAGCTGTGAGAGAAGTAAAGGAAGAGACAGGAGTAAGTGACGAGTTTTATGTTGTGTAGAAAAGCTAATTCTCTAAGGCATTCACTTGAGAACTCCAACTAAAGCCTTATTCTTATATGTTCTACAGGTAGACACTGAATTCGTTGAGGTCCTCTGTTTCAGGTAAAAGAAATCCTCTATTTCAGATTGTGGTGCATTAATATGCTTTGGTCTTTGTTTTAGAGCCTTCTTCTATGTTTAGCCTTCTAATCTTCGAATTCGCTTTCACTTCTCTAAAATGCTCTCTTATGTTCGATCACAGGCAAAGCCACCAAGCATTCTTCACAAAATCAGATTTGCTCTTCCTGTGCGTGCTTCGGCCTAAATCAACTTTAATCGAGAAACAGGAAGTAGAGATCGAGGCAGCCGAGGTACATTCACACTTGCAAATCTTCTTGATTTTGGTAGAAGCACGAAGACTTTACTGATTAATCTTTGCTTGGGCCGTCTTGTACTATACTGGATTGCGTGCTTCAATCTTGCATTCTTGCTCATTTTTTGCTGAACAATGAATCTAGTAAAATTAGATATACGATTTTATACGATTTTAAGCACATCAGCGACTAGCTACTTCACTGAATGTTTGTTCAAGAAACAAGCAAGAAATCGAGGCTACTGAGGTAATTCACCGACCTGAAGAATCCTTTCTACCTAAGATCCAAAAGGTCAAGCACAGTATACTTCTCAGGCTCGTAAACCTCAAATATAGTGTTCCGGCAAGCTGATCAGTTCTGTCCGTCTATAGAACGAGTTTATCGAACAATTTCCCCCTATTCACATTTTCACTTTGGGGTGTTATTTAAGGTTTTGAGTACGCAATATGAGTAGTCTTTCAATTGCGCAGTGGATTCCAATCGAGGAGTATGTACAGCAGTATCCTCCCGAGAAAAAGGACCAGTTCTATGAGATGGCACAGATATGCTGGGAGAAGGCAAAGGATCAGGGCTGTCCCGGTTTCACACACTTTAAGAGCAAAACGGGTAGCGGAAAGCCTTGTTACATATACTCGAACAAGCCTGGAAAGCTGTAGTAGCACTAGCAGCATCTGAAGCTTACTTCGGTTTCTGCTTATGCCACGAAATTAATACATCAATCTAAGCTATATGCGTCTCCTTTCTTTTCACTTGTATTATCTGTCATTGTATTCCCCAAAATAAAATTTCCTCTGGGAAGGAAAGAGGCAGTGTTTGTAATATATTTCATGATTATTCCTGGTTTTAAATGTTGGAATCTTTCTCCCATGTTCGTTCTGGCCAATGCCGATACCCGCCGGGCCTAGGCCTTATCAGTGAATGTCACTGCCTCTCTCTGGCGAGTCGAGGGCGTGATCTAAGGCTATGACCACCGATCCGATAGTTGGATGAAATAAATCTAACCGCTAGCGATCGTCAAATGAATTAACAAATCGACAACAACTTGGGATCGTTAGAACAGCTATGCGGTTAAAGGTTTTTCGTCACAGGTTGCTATAGGAGAGTAAAAGTTACATAGAAACATTCAATCTTCTAATGGTTATTGCAGGACTTCTCCTACTTAGTTATTTGATTCAGTGAATTCCATCAAATTATATTGTCATTAAACGAAACAGCTTATTGTGAATACAAAATAACATTTACAGATAGTATGAACACATATAGATCGATCCAAAATTTTACCAGAGGAAGAAAAAAATAAAGCCAATGTGTCAACCATCGAGGTAAAAGTCAATTTTTGATACTCTTGTCATGAGTGTTTTATTCTTCGTTTGTTTTCCGCAAAATTTTCTAACACTGCACTTAGAAACAAACCATGTCAACTGGTTATGTAAAGTTGCTATGATAGGTTTGCAGCAACGTGCTATTCTCTCATCTATTTGTTGTTTCATTGTGAAGGAAATGTTAGTTATGATTCTTATGAATAAATCTCTATATGTAAAGGAATTGCAGTTTATGTGATGCTAGATATGTATGAGGATATATATGGTTATTTTTTTATACCCTTTCGATACATTTATTTTTTTTTTAATGCCAATAGGTATGTAAATTAAATTTCCACTTCCACTTTCCCCATGTCTCGTGAGATTTATGTACTGATCAATAAAAATCCTTGTTAAAGTTATAAAGGAAACTGTTAACTTCAGAGCAGGAGCTCGAACATTCTCTTAAGTACAATGAACCTTCTCATCTTTAGCATCGATCTATGATTTTCTGTCTGTTTTCCTCTCTTAAGTGATTCAATCCCTCAATCACAGCCTTAATGAATAGATAAAATACAGCAAAATTTTAATTTGCTTCCCTTCGGTGCATGCTTTCGCTCTGTTTTATCAGGTTTTCGATGTGACTTTAATACAACCACACACTCAACACTTCAAAGAACTTAAAACCTTCAACCCCTTCTCTTTCTAGGTGCTTCTTGTCCCAGAGAATAGTGGAAGGTTCAAAGGTACGCGGAAGCTCCCTACTGGAGTTGTTAATGAGGTGAGTACATTCAAGATATCAAGTGCTGCATCAGAATTATCAATATGTATTGCAATTGTTTGACTGTGACTCTATCCCTGTAGGATGAAGATATATGTCATGCAGTTGTCAGAGTAGCAAAGGAAGAGACAGGAGTAAGTAATGAGTTTTAAGTTGTGTCGAAAAGCTAATTCACTGAGGCATTTCACTTGAGAATTCCGACTGAAGCCATATTTTTTTACGATCTATAGGTAGACACTAAATTCGTCGAAGTCCTCTATTTCAGGTAAAGAAAACCCTCTACTTCAGATTGCGGTGCATTAATGTGTTTTGGTCTTCATTTAGAGTCTTTTTCCATGTTTAGCCTTCTCATGTTCAAATTTGCATTCTCTTTTCTAAAATACTATCTCTTATGTGCTATCGCAGGCAAGACCGCAAATCATTCTTCCCAAAATCAGATTTGTCCTTCCTTTTTGTGCTTCAGCCACAATCATCTTCTATCGAGAAACAGAATGTAGAGGTCAGGGCGGCCCAGGTAAATTGAACATTTGCAAATCTTATTGATTTTGGTATAAGTAGGGCATCTTTTTACTAATTAAATCTTTGCTTGGGCTGTCTTGCACACTACTGGCCACGTGCTTTAGTCTTGCATTCTTGCTCATTTGTGCTGAACAACGAGTCTAGCAAATTCTGTCATATAATTTTTCTTAAGCAACGACGAGTGACTTCACTGAACAACTATTAAGATTCCACCCATTTACTAGGGGTGTTTAAAGGATGATCATTCATTAGATCTTTCGTTGGCCAAATCTATGAACCGAAGTAGACCATTTTTATATATTGATTCTAGTGGATGCCAATTGAGGAGTACGCAGCACAACCTTTCATTGTCAAAGACAAGCAATTTAATTCTATGGCGAAGATTTGCTTGGCGAGGGCGAATTATGGCTACCCCGGTTTCACTCCTTTGGCAACAACAACTCGGGGTGGCAAAAGGTCTTACATCTACTGCAATAATTCCCTTGTTGTTCAGGAGAACTTTGCAAGTTTCACGTAATTCCTGGGTTGTGATGGGGAATTTCTTCCCTAGACCTGGGCCTACTGGACCGCATTGATCCCCACTGCTGATTTCGTAACAGTTAGAATGGAGTCAGTCCAATGGACCTGGAACTGGGCAAAAAAATTCTCAGGTGTGATGTTGCATGTACTTCTGCTTATTGTGTTGTTGATGTGCTGAATAAATAGCAGGAAACAGCTCCATCTTCTGTCCTGCTATAGTAGTTTATACAGAGTTCTGATAACATAGTCTGGTTTAGATTAGTAGTATTGTTTTTGAGGCTATCTGGGGAAGCGGAATCACTTTTCTTATTCTAATTTCTCAAAGTTGTTTTCTAAGCAACTTGTGTAATCGATATGTGGCCACACATATGAAAAATCCCTGAAAGATTTAGTCCATTCAGTCTGTGATTTGGCATTTCGAAGTACGAAGAGTCACGATAATTTCATGGCATGGCGATGTTCAGAATCGGCGCTTCCCTTTTTGTCTGTTGTTCTCCTTTGGAAGGGCAAAAAGCATGAAATGAGAAGAGAGACAGAACTGCATCAGTGAGCAAAATAATGCTGCAGCTAAGTCATCTTCATAATGATTATAAAGTGACTGTGATCCATTGAAGAATGAACTGCAAGAAGTGATGGATATGGAGAAGACCTCCCAGAGAGGCAATTACCTGGTGTAACACACTGATAAAAGACTCAGTTGTCTTTCATCACTCTGAATTCACTATGGCCACTTACAAGCACACAGCAAAAATGCTGATGACTATACAATACAAGCACACCATCTGTTTAAATATTTATGGAAAAACAATGATCGGGAAAAAAAGGAAAAGTAAAACTAAGGGACAGTACATAAGCCATTTTCATTGTTTTGTGTGCGCTTTTGTGGCAGATGGCCATATCTTGCTTTTATTTGTTGTTCTGGTTAGCGCCAAACGTTGTCCTTATAATATTTCTGTCTCTATTTACTATATCTGCTCTTTACCGTAACCATTCAACTGTTGAATACGTCCGAACATATGATCCTATTGAAATAAAAACAGAAGCCAAAACAGAAGTAACTCCTAGATTGCCAAAAAGTTTAGATGTATCGAGACTCTGCTTGGTAAAGTTCAGAGAAATTGTCCTTTTCGGTCCATCATGCTCAGTCTCTTTTTGTCACTTTGTTCCAGTATTTGTCCTCTCATATTTTGCCACCTCTTACGCTGAATGTATGGTCCAAGCGTTCACAGTTATGGTCAGTGCCGATAGTTGGTCTTCTGCCATAACTCAAGCTGGTGAATTGTGAATACTGAGTATATTCTGTTTTATCTCTTAGGACGCCGATTTTGATATCATAAACATGTCAAGTCAGTAGACAAGCAAGATAAGACTGCAAGTAGTGAGGATCAAGAATTCCTTCGTTGGGAAGATGCTGGCTATGATGGATTTGTTGAAATCTCGGAGCTTATGGATACTCAGAACTTCATCAATAAGCTCAGGGCTTCAATTTCCAAATGGAGAGAATTGGTAAAGAATTTGATTCTCTCTTCATTGTTTTCTTTTAGATGTAACTTGTTGATCTATGTGTCTTATGCCTTGATAGTTATCGTGAGTCACAGAAGAGGAAAGGCATGTGGATCAAAGTGCCCATTGAGCATGCACACCTTGTCAAGTCACTAGTTAAGGTACATAAAGTTCTTCATGGAGCGGAACATATTACGGTAGCTTGGCTTATGATAGATCTATAACTTGGACATGCTTTTTGTGCGGCAATAGCGAGCAATTTCATTATGTATCAAGCATTCTGATGCTTTTTGTTTTTGTGCAAACTGGGCAGGAAGGATTTAGGTACAGGCAGATGCTTTGCTTAAGGTGGCCGTTTCTTGCTTTTGGTCTAAATGAAAAAGGAGGCTAACTGTGAACCCTCAATCTCATTCATTAAATTCTTCCTTTTGGCTACTCTTAGGCAGTCAATTAGAGGGAGGAACAGACAAAGGGCCCTTCTTAGACCATCATAACTCATAGGCCAAAACATGTCTGTGCAAGTTCATTCTCAGATGCCTGATTTCTGGTGAAATTACATCATGACTTGGCAGTTTTGAAGTCGAAACATTTTCTTCTCTTTCCAGGTGCTTGTGGTTATGGAGAAAGGTGGGAAACTCAGAGGCACAGGCATCTGGAAGCTCCTGACTGGACTTGTCAATGAGGTGAGTACATTTGATAATTAACGCTACATCAGGTGTTTTGGCCATCTTTGATGTTGGTTATAATGGTTTCACAGATTTGATAATTTGACTACGTAGAGGGTGAGGATGTATTTGCTACAGTTTTCAGAGAAGTTAAAGAAGAGAGAGGAGTAAGTGATGCTTGCATACGTTGGGCATCGTTTTAATAAAGCAAACACGCTAATATCTCGGTTCCTTTGGTAGACACCGATTTTGAAGAAGTCCTGGCATCCGGCATCCAGAGAAGTAAAAGAAGAGACGGGAGTAAGTGATCATCTGCTGCAGAAAAGCGCACACAAAACAAAGAAAATGGTTTATGTACCGTCCCTTATTTATTTATTTTTTTTCGTCATTGCTGTTCCATAAAATTTAAACACATGGTGTGCCTGTATTGTATAGTCATCAGAGTGATGAAAGACTGAGTCTTTTCTCAGTGTATTGCACCAGGTTATAGCCTCTCTGGGGGGTCTTCTCCATTTCATCCCTTCTTGCAGCTTATTCTTCAATGTATAGTCATTTTGAAGGTAGCTAAGCTATGAGATTATTTTGCTCACAGTTGAGTTCTGTGTCTCTACTCACTTCGTGCTTTATCGGCCTTCCTAAGCAGAGCACCAAGCAAAAAGGGAATTGCCAATTCCAACATCGCTATATGATGAAAGTGCAGTAATTATTCTACATTAGAATGCAAAATCACAGTTTTGATGAATTAAAACTCCACTGGATCCAAGGCCACATAACAAATCATTTAAACAGGTTTAAAAGACAACCTTAGAAATTATAATAGTAAAAACGATTCTGGTTTCAGAAACAGCCTCCCAGAAACAATATTAATTCAAACCAGACTATGTAAACAGAACTTTAGATGAGCTAAATGGCAGCACAAAAAGTGAATCCTTTTCATGCTATTTACTCATTGCATCCATAACAGTAAGCAAAAGTTCATGCAACATTCCAACCAAAACATTCTCGCCTCGTCCTGGGTCCACTGGACTGAGTCCATCTAACCATTACAGAAAACTTGCATTATTCTCTGGATATTCAGGACCATAGCAGTAGATGTAATTTCTTTTGCCAATCCCGGTAGTTGTGGCCAAGGGACCGAAACCGTGGTAGCCATAAACTGAAGATCACCGCCTCTCTCTCTCTCCTGGAGTTCTCTAGAACTTTCTCTAGAGTTCTCCATATCTCACTCCTCCAGATTTCTCTAGAACTCTCCCTTCTCGAGAATCCTCTAGCAAAATCCATAAGCTGCGCCACTTCTAGACTTCTCCATAGAAATCTAGTTGTCAGGCTATAATAAAATAATACTTCTAGAATAGTGTAGAAAGTTAAGAAAGTCACCGACTTTCCACCCTATAAATAGGAGCAACTTGCTCCTCATTTGTGTGTCCAACTAAGAGTGTGTGAGTAAGAAGTCCAAGGGGGTGTAGGTGTGTAGGGGTCTTGAGAGTGTGTTGAGTAGAGTGTGCTGTATATGCACGTGAGTGTGAGAGGAATTGTGTAGAGTTGTCTGAGTATTGTATGTGGTGTGAGAAATTGTTGTAATAGTGAAAGTTATATTTGAACCACGTTTCTGCAAGGTTCAACAATTGGTATCAGAGCAGGTCGTTGGAGGCCGTGCGAAGACAGTGGTCGGGGACCATTGTAAGTGAGCAGGGCGGTCAGGGATCGTCGAGCCAAGGAGTGAAGAAGCGAAGGACGTCGGATTTTTTGCCAGTGCACAATCTGGGATTGTGAAGTCGGTTGGTCCGGGACCAGGCTTACTTGGTATAGTGCGGGGCATTATACTCAAGTCACGATGGCGGACTTCTCGAGTTCGGTAAGTGGTATCGAGAAGCTCAACAACTCAAATTATAATAATTGGAGTACCCGCATACAATATTACTTGCTAGGACAAGATTTGTGGGATATTGTTGGCGGGAGCAACACCACCCCACCCACGAATGATAGTGAATTAAGAAAATGGAATATAAAATCGGGTAAGGCTCTTTATGTGCTTGCCGTGACTGTTGAAGATGAATTACTGCAACACATAAAGAGTGCGACGACCCCGAAGGAGGCCTGGGATAACTTGGCGATTCTGTTTGCAAGGACAAACGATGCCAAGTTACAATGCCTAGAAAACGAGCTCCTCTCAATCTCGCAACAAAATATGACGGTGAGTCAATACTTTTCTAAAATTAAATCTATTTGCGAAGAAATTCCAAAATTAGATCCTGAGAATGCCATCTCTGAGACAAGAATGAGAAGAATCATAATTCATGGGTTAAGGCCGGAATATAATGGTATTGTTACAGCCACTCGTGGATGGGCAAATGAGCCTACTCTAACAGAGTTGGAGAATATATTGGCCAACCAAGAAGCCTTAGATAAACAAATTTCTAAGGTCTCAATTAAGGAGGATGAAAGTGCCCTCTTCAGTAATAAAAGAGGGTTCAAGGGCCAGAATAGAAATAGAGCAGGTGCAAGAGATGGCAAACCATGGAAAGATCATGGAGATTGGTGGAGGCAACCCGAAAAGAAGGGTTATCAGCCAGGGGGAGCTCATCAAGATCGTGACAACGACAACGACGAAGATAAGAGCAACAAAAGGCGTAGCAAACGGTGCTACGTTTGTGGCAAGGTAGGACATATTGCCAGATTCTGTTGATACAGGCAAGAAGAAGGAAATGTCGTCACTTCTTGCAAGAAAGAGATTGAAAGCGAAGAAGAATGGGACTTTCAAGCGCCTGTTGCAATAAAGGAACGAGAAGAGCTTGCAACAGCTTGTATAATTGAGTTGGATGATTCGATGGGTACTATCACGACCCCGAATAAGAGCAAGCCAAGGGACAACTTGAAAAAGCAACTAACAACGCCAATAAACAATCGTGAAAAGAAACTACAAGAGATGATAAAGAAGCTGAAAGTTGAGAAGACAAAGATGGAGAATATGTTGACGAAAAGGGATGAGATGATAAGGCAGAAGGATCAAGAGCTCGAGGCAAAAGAAAGGGAGCTAGAGAAGTTCCGATGTGAGTTCAAGAAGCCGCAGAAGCTTCAGGATCTCAACCCCACTATGATGTTCCCAATTGGTTATGCTGAGAGAGATATCAAACACATGTTTGAGAAAAGGAGGCCATCTACACCCTACATCCCATGGTACAAGGATAGGTGGAATAAGATCGAGGAGAAGAAATTTTATGAGAAAAAGGATCAAGAGGTCTACATTGAAGTGCTTCAGATGGGACTGAATCGGTTGAAGCACAAAATGAAAGTCATGAATGAGAGGGTTGACCAGGTGAGTTCCAATCTCAAAATTCTTAGAGGAGATATGCTGAATACAAAGACCGAATTGAGTAAGAAGAAGGAAAAGGAGACTAAATGGCAAAATGAATTGGCATTACAAAAATTCAAGAATCACAAAACTCAATGGAAAGTTGCAGCAAGAGAAGCAACTGAACATGGAGCCATAGAGCCATCCACAACTGAGGAAGCTTCGCAATATGCTGAATGGAGGAAGATAGTTGAAGAGTCCAAAAACAAAATCAGCATGGCTACTATATTGAGAGAGAGTAGTCGGTGAGGGGGAGTGTTGAAGATCACCGCCTCTCTCTCTCTCTTGGAGTTCTCTAGAACTTTCTCTAGAGTTCTCCATATCTCACTCCTCCAGATTTCTCTAGAACTCTCCCTTCTCTAGAATCCTCTAGCAAAATCCATAAGCTGCGCCACTTCTAGACTTCTCCATAGAAATCTAGTTGTCAGGCTATAATAAAATAATACTTCTAGAATAGTGTAGAAAGTTAAGAAAGTCACCGACTTTCCACCCTATAAATAGGAGCAACTTGCTCCTCATTTGTGTGTCCAACTAAGAGTGTGTGAGTAAGAAGTCCAAGGAGGTGTAGGTGTGTAGGGGTCTTGAGAGTGTGTTGAGTAGAGTGTGCTGTATATGCACGTGAGTGTGAGAGGAATTGTGTAGAGTTGTCCGAGTATTGTATGTGGTGTGAGAAATTGTTGTAATAGTGAAAGTTATATTTGAACCACGTTTCCGCAAGGTTCAACATAAACATCCCCCGCTGGGCAAATCTTTGTCATGTAGTAGAATTGCCCGTTTCCGAAAATTTAAGATTGTGCTGCGTGCTCCTCCGTGGGCATCCACTAGAATCCAAACTAAAATTGATCTAGTTCAGTTCATAAATTTGGCCAAAGAAAGAACTAATGAATAATTAGCTTTTACCACCCCTATTAAATGGGTGGATCTGAACAGACATTCAGTGAAGTCACCCATCGTTGGTGTGCTTAAGAAATTATACATCAGATTCTACTAGATTCATTGTTGAGCACAAATGAGCAAGAATGCAAGATTAAAGCACGCAGTGCAGATTTTACAAGACAGCCCCAGTGAAGATTTAACGAGTTAAAAAGTCATCTTACTTGTACCAAGATCAAGAAGATTTGCAAGGGGTGCAATTTACCCGGGGTTGCCTTGATCTCTACATCCTGTTTCTCGGTGGGATATGGTTCTGACTTAATCTTAAGCTTGCAAAGGAAGACCAACTTGGATTTTTCGAAGTCTGCTTTTTGGCCAAGCCTGTGATCGAACAAAAGAGATGATATTGCAAACATGGACATCAGAAGGCTAAACTCAGAAAAAGGCTCTAAATGGAGACCAAAACATATAAATGCACCATAAATCTGAGATGGAGGATTTTCTTTACCCAAAACAGAGACTTCGACGAATTCAGTGTCCACTCATAGAACACAGAAGAATAAGGCTTTGGTTGGAATCCTAAAGTGAAACATTCAGAGAGTTAGTTTTTCGTAACGGCATGAAGTTTCCTTACTCCTATCTTTTCCTCTACTTCTCTGACAACTGCATGACAATATCCTCACCTTACGCGATAGAAGTCTCGATCAAACCATTGCAATACATATTGACACTTCTATCGTAGCACTTGACACCATAAACATACTCACCACGTTAACAACTCCATTGGGGAGTACCATACACTTTGACATTCCACTGCTCACTTTGACAACAAGCACCCAGACACGGGGAAGGTTTTGACTTCTTTAAAGTGTCGAGTGTCTGGTTATATTAGAATCATGCGGAAAACCAGATAAATCAGCACAAACGCGTTCCCGAAGGAAAGAAAGTTTAAAACTTCAATGCATTTTATCTCTTCACAAAGTAATGCTGCTATCCACGGATTGAATCATTTATGAGAGGAAAACCTATAGAAACTACTCCAAATGCCAATATGGCGGGACGTCACATTGGCTCGTCACATAGATAACCTAGTCACACCAAAAAATAATAGCAGGGTATTGGCACCAAAGACTGGTTCTGTTAGGAAAAGGATAAAAAATGTAACATCTCTACTTATCAACAATAGTAACACACGCCATGATTCTATCTATTCTTCTAAAGGATATAATTCCTATTGAGTAGGCTCATTTCATGCACTGCCCATCTCTAGTCTTACTGACTGCGGCAAATAGAATTGTCCAGTGCTAGAGTCTGAGTCTGAACTTCTAAAAGCAACTGAATGAGCAAATCAAATAATTCATTTCAATCTCTTTGCATCTTCCTATTAGATCATCTTAAAAGCGCTAATGCAAGAAAGAGACAATGGCTAGGCAGAAAATTACCTCTTTTTTACTGTTCACGACTAGTCCAGCAACTCAATGGAAAAAAAAACACTTGAAGTGCCAAAACTTAGCACGGGGGCACTTAAGTGCCAAAAGTTATTAAAGTGACACTTAAATTTCAAAATCGGAATAAAGTGGATCAATTAAGTCTCAACGACGAGAAAATTCGGCCAAAATTTTGATGTGACGATTTTTCAACGAGACACGCTCACATGGCTAGACAAGTGCAAAAATGACATAATTTTTTTGAGGTGGCTAGATAATTAATATAAATATTAATTAAATTAAATTTAAAACTAAATTTATTTATATATTTAAAAAAAAAGGGGGAAAAAGACTTAGATTGTAGGCTGCTGAGGGCTCAGCCCTCACTACCGCCTCCCCGCCATTCGTCAAAAGGGCCAACAACAATGTAGGGAGGGTGGGTGGGGTTGACGGGCCCTAGGCAATTGGCGATTTAGGCCTACAAGCCCTCATTGAGATTTGGGCGAGGATCATTGCTCGGCGATAGAGCTGGCAAAATGATTCATAAACCCATATTATGATCTATTTTTAGTTAAATGGGTTATATATGGGTCAAGTGAAAGTTAAATATGGGTCGAAATGGGTCTAAGAAAATAAAACACACAAAAAAATAGATCTAAATGGGTTGTTAAGAAACCCACTTTAAAGTTTAAACTCATGGCCTTTTTTAACTTTATAAAAATGTTTTTTAATAAAAAAATCGAAATTAGAATTATTTTTCATATTTTTATTATTTTTATTTTCTTTTTTCTTTCTTTTTCTTCCTTTCTTAGTTGGCGGCCCGTAGGGCGACGACTGGCCATTGGCTGGCAACCAGCCAGGTGAGGCTCGAGCTTGTCGGATCGACAAGATCGAGCCCCGCCCGACACCGAGCTCGCCTCACTAAATTGATGAGATCGAGTCTCGCCCAACGCCGGCGAGCTCAATCTTGCCTTTAGTTGGTTGCCGACATTGTCGTCATGGCTAGCGGCCGACCAAAGAAGAAGAAAAAAAAAAAAAAAAAAGAAGAGAAAATAAAAAATAATTATTTAAAATAAAAAAATATTGTTAAAATATTTAAAATAATTTTAAATTCTATTTAAAAAATTAAAAATTCAATTTTTTAAAAAATATTTTAAAAATAATTTTTATTGTATAAAATTTTTTAAGAATTTTGTATTGCATAAAAATGAGTTTTTTTTTTTTTTTTTAGGTTTAGTTAAAAAAATTTCATGTTACAGTTTTTAGTTATTCAATGGTATGTTCACTTCAAATAAGAGAAGCATGTGCATAGTCTAATTTTTTATTATAAATATTTCAATTTATAGGTTTTTTTAACTTTTTTTATTTTATTTACTATTTTTAATTTAATTTGAAATTTTAATCCAATTAGCATATAGTAGAAGTGGGTTTTCCTAGAATATTAATAGGTTTTAGCAATATGGGTCAGGTCGGGAATGGGTCACTAGATCTACACTACAAGAATATAGGTCAAAACGGATTAAATGGGTCAAATATAGGTTGACCTATTTTCGACCCAACCCATATCCGACCTGACCCACCAATTTGCCACCCTTATTCGGCGACCCTTACTAGATCTAGGAGAGGGCCGTGCCCCTAGCCTCGAATCTTGGTCAGGCCCTCGCCACCGATTGGTCAAGGTTGTCGGCCCTAGCCAAGCCTCGACGGCCCTGGCTAACCCTTCCCCCATCGTCGCTAGCCCTCCTGGTGACAGTAGGGAGGCAGCGATGGCAAGGGCTCAGCCCTTGCCTTCGCCTCCTCCTCCTTTTAAAAAAAAAAAAATTTGTGAATATAAATATTTTAATTTAATTAATATTTATGTTGAAATTAAAAAAAAAAAAAAGAAGGCAAAACAACGTCGTTTTGGTTTTTTGTCACTGACTCAGCTCTCTAGCATGCCACGTAAGCAAGTTATATTATTAAAAAATTGCCACGTAGGATATCCGCCACGTTAGCTGAACTTGACACTCAAGTATCCTATTTTTCAAAAAACATAACACTTAAGTGTCATTTTCATAACTTGGCACTTAAGTATCCTTCGGTGTCAAGTTTTGGCACTCACTCACAACCCATGGGAAGCACAGGAAAAAGAATTTTGTTCAACACGATTCATTGTTCAGCACAAATGAGCAAGAATGCAAGATTAAAGCCCACATCCCAATATTGTGCGAGACAGCCCGAGAAAAGATTTAATTAATAAAAAGTCGCTGTACTTCTATCGGGGAGCACCATACAATTGGACATTACGTGCGCACTATACTTCTGCCGTAGAACTTGACATCATAAACATACTCTCCATGTTAAACTCTATTGGGAAGCACCATACAATTGGACATAACGTGCCTGTCGAGCAGGCTTACAGGATTTTTGTCTTTGATTAGGCAATTTGATCGGAAGGGTTGTCTTGCCCTTCATTATGTCACAGGGTGACAGGAAAACAAAGGAAGGGGCAAATAAACTTATAAAGAGAACCCTCTTTACGTTGGCCTGGATGACAGAAACTCCACACACCTACTGCAATGACCGTGGGAATCTGCAGTTGCTTAAGGAAGTTGCTTTCTGGGATGTTGAATGCATTCGGAGCCCTACATTTTCCGTTTACGAGGTTCATTTTCTGTTGAGACGTGTTGTTTTTACACTTACATATTTCAGTTTAGCAAGGTTACATTCTTTATCCATCTCTGAGGATGACTTATTTCCAACCTTATGATTGCAGCACGATACCTTACAGCTTTTCTTGGCTCAATTAGGTTGGATCAAGAGGCAAAGTGCAATGTGCGAGCAAATTTTGGGACAAGAATTCATACCTCGAGTTTAAAGTACTAAAAGCAAGTGTGATGAGGCCCGATTCTATGTCAATGTCGGGCTTCAGGCGCATGCAAACTACTGTTAAGTGCATGAAGTTTGGCCCTGTCGTGAGTTGGGGCCGTCTGTACGGCTGTGTCAAACTTCACCCAAAAGCAGAAAGACTGCAAAAACAAGTGTGATGACATTACACAACCTCTATGACCGATCAAATTCTAGCTCACGCCTGCCAATATTAGTGTGTACTTCGAGCAATTATGCTCTTTCAATGAGAAATCTGCAATATTTGTCTCTGAAAAGAACAACCGTAAGATCATACTCTCTGGTACTGAGCTAACTAGCTTATTTTTCTCGACAGTAATCATGGATGCAATAAACAGTATAAAACCAGTTCTTTTATAAAAAAAAGTTCATGTTTTGTTGAAAGAATGGTTGTCATATCAACGTTAAGCTGTAATTTGATCATTATGAAGATTAGTCACGCTTTCAACATGAATGTGAAATCCAGCCATTAAGTGAGACAGACCCAGGGTATCTTGGTACAAGAAATTTGACCTCTTTTTGTTCCCTGGTTCAGTGATTCGATGTGGTCATTTGAACTTCTTTTCACCCCAAAAATGTTGGTGTTGAACTTGAAATTAGAAAGAAAGAACAGCCCCGGAGCTAACGGGTAGGTGGAATCGGACTTTAATCTTCTAATGTTTACTTCGATGTTTGAATATAACCCTTATCATCGATACTACGCAAGAAATGATGGAGACCCTGCCTTGGAGTCCATGTCTCCCGTTCCGCACAAAATCGAACCATGGAATAAGATTGCTCGATGAATGGAATTCCGAGAAAAATTCTAGGGGTTATGTCGTCAATTTAGTTTTCTAATAAAAAAATGCACCTGATTGCCTTGAAATTGTGCACGTGGGATGGAGGCGCACCATGAACGGCCGGTTATTCGCACATGTTTCGTGACGACATAAGAGGAATACTTGGGATCGCGCACGCGGAATCTAAGCATTGTTTTTCTCGAGTTTTTCACCGTCTAATGAATTGCCGATCTCAAGTTGCCGTTATTTAATATGGTTTAAACGGCTCTAGTTCGAGCCTGGAGAGTAGATACTGAAACGTTCTTGATATGGGTCGATCTGATCATCCCCCCTTTTCCCAGTCAATGAAATGCATCTTTTCTGACCAAAAACCAAAAAAAAAAAGAAACGCATCTTTTGTCGCATACGTTCTCTTGTATTGGCAGCCTCGAGCCTCGAATGTTGGCCTACGAACGAAATTTCCAGGAAATTTCTAGGGCCTATTTTTTTTTATATTTAATTTTCTAGTACCAGAATGCCTTCGATTGGCTTGAAATTCTGCACGGGAAAGGCGCTTGCATCACAAACGACCAGTTTTTTTCCCTTGAGATGTATATGGGATCAACCTTATCACCCTATGACCAAGCTTACCAAGATTCCTGTAATCAAGTCTCCACTTGTATCATCCTTTGGCCTACAAAGAAGTTCTCCGTATTTTGAAAGCTCATTGAAAATATAAAATAGTTTTGTCTAAAAAATTTGAGATAAATACACAAGTTGTTTGATAAATTAACTCAAAAGAAATACTATTTGATAGAAAATTCATTTGAAAAGCCCCTTGGGATTAATATTAGTTTTTTTTTTAAATTTTTATTTGTTAAAAATTAAAAAAAATAATTTATGCAACTTTTTAAATATAAACTTTGGCAATAATGCTAAAAGGATCAAACATACATATTTAAAAAAAAAAAAAAGACAAAGAACTATGGTTGCCGGCGAGCTAGATTTGACACCAGCAGCCATCTTAGGTGAGCTCCGATGAGGGTCATGTGACCTTGGCGATGGCTCGTCGGAGGTCGCTCAAGGTGGCAAGGGTCGCGCGACCTAGATGACACACAACCCAAGCGATTGTTGCTTGGGTTGCTTGAGGTCATGTGACCTCCAGTAACCCTCGCCCAAGGTTAAGCGTCCCTTGCGCAACCCTCATTGGATGACCTCAGGTGACCTCGATTGATGGTCGTCGACATTTGATCTAGCTTGTCGATCACCGTAGCCTTTCGTCAGACCAGCGAAGGATTTGGTTCTTTTTTTTTTAATAAAAAATAAATAACAACACAAAATCAGAATTTCGAAGAATTGGTGGAGGTAGTTTTGGAAGAAAAAAAGAGTTTTAGCATTTGGTCAAATGCTGAAAATCAAATGTTAATCCCTATCGGTATTGAGCTTTCAACCTTTTTTTTTGCTAGCTTTCACTTGAAAACTCTTTATAAATTATTTTTAAACAGTCCAACATTTCCTCAATAAGCTTTGGAGGCCAAAGGATCCTTGGGACTGCTAAACCATGTAGTTTGCATATTTACAATCCATCAATGGGTTTAAAACAGAATGACAATGAGCAAAAAACCATTAACTTCTCCTTTATTAAACCACAAGTCCAATCCATAATCCATCTCATAAATCAATCTCACAACCCAAAACTTATAAGTTTTTACATTTCAATTCATAGGCAGAATACATTTTATAAATCAGGTCACAAATCAAACACGTATAACCTCTTGCAATTTTTTTCGTAAAACATTTCTAAACATTGTATAAATATTCAACTCAAATTATTTCAAAAGATATTTTACAATTTCGAATAACCAAAAGGATAATAAATATTCAATCCGTCCTTATGCAATGATATGCTTTCTACATTTCTTTTTTATTTTAAAAATATCAAACTCTATGATGTCTCTTTCATAACTCATGACATGTCTAACTCCTTTCAAAACATGAGTCTACAAATTCGGCTAAACCAATCTTTCTAGTTCTCTGTCTCCGCCAACTCTCTCCATTTCAGGGACGCAAAACGAATATTCCACTATTCCGGATTTGTAGGGCAGATCTCTTTGGCGGTGCACTCATGCAATTTGACTAGTCATATGCCACATGCCAATCACAAGCATTACGTAGTGGGGCCATCTGTCCAATAATCCACGACTAAGCAAACATCAAACTCCAGCACACTCATCTCTTCCTTTCTTACAAACAACGTAACCCATAAGCTTGTTCAACAATTCGACTTAACCTCATTTCCTAAACAGAATAAAAAAACATAAACTAGTTTTAGCCAATCACTAAAAATATAGTTGTCACATAATGGGTAGGTGACTTTAAGCGCCCGCCTTCTGTGTTTCTTTACTTGTTTAATTCATGGACCATTCACATTCCAAGTGGGTTTCTGTGTTTGGTCCTTATTTTTGTCAGAAATATTTTATTTTACCGTGTCGCTGTCTGGATGCTCTTTGATCTTTGCGTGTCCGATCGGTGGACGAGGGATTAGTGAGGTTCTTGGCTGCTGCTGGACAGAAACTTGCAGTGAGAAAAAGTCCAGGTATTTCCATTTTCCCCAAAAGTTTAGTTCTGGCATACGTGATCCTACAGTGCGAGCGAGCCTCGCACACGACGGTCGACTTTGCTTAATACGTGCTCTAAGAACATATATTAAGAGGCCTCTGATGTTATAAACTTAAATCCTCAATCAATTGCAACCTGAGATTGAAACGCAGAAGGTCCTTGCTATCGCAAATTTAACACATGTACAAGAGAGACAAACAACTTTATAACAACAAGCAATAGGGCGAAGTTCAGAGTTTGTCATATATTATTGAGGTAATTAAGTAACGATTGTTCTCGTTTCTTTTCTCTCACCTCAGTTTCCTTTCTTTTTCCTCGCACAAGTACCACTCGGTCTAGTATGTTTGCGTATTAATTATTATGTCACTGCTCTTCTTTTTCTTTTTTTCTTTTTTTGGTGTGATTAAGGTTTCAAGTGCTACAACAGGCAAATTTTTGCACTGAGTCCCTGTTAATAATAGAATTCTATTCATAAAGGCCCTTAAGACACTTATTTCCCAGTCATATAAGGATAACTTGTAGCTTATAGTTTATTTTTTCTCATGTCATGTGCTATAAATATTTGTCATGGGTAGCCAAGGTTTTGAAAATCGAACTATTTGTTATTCTGTATGGAACAGAATTAGGTATACAGAAGATCTGGCTGCTAAAGAGATAAGACGAGGAGGTTGAAGAATCAGAATATTCACACATCGCAGAACCATCCAGAAGAAAAAGGAACGTGGTTCTTTTCTTCTTTTTTTTTTTTTTTTTTTTTGCCATATCTTTTATCTTCAGGTGTGAAGGCAACGTTGGAAGCTGGTTTTTAATGACTAAAACAATAAGTTCTAAAAATCGAAAATACAACACTGTAACCTTGTTCGCGCGGTGGGAAAATACCTAGCAATTGCGTTAATTTCTCTATGGTTGATTCCGATGTCGTGGAGAGTCGGAGATGAATGGAAAAAAAATTCCTAGTTCGAACGGAGTAATAAGATTTTGAACCGGGGAAGCGTTCGAAGAGGAGAGCAAGCAAGCGAAGGCAGTCGCAGGTCTACCTTCTCCTCCTGAGCGACAAAGTGCTGGAACGGTGGAACCCACTAACCAGAATCCGCCAATTGAATCTTTTAAGAGTGCGTTTGGTATTTTTTTCTCAAAAATAATTTATATTCAAAAATAATCTTTTAAATTTATGTTCTAAGGAATAAATAAGTAGATTTATTTATATTTCTTATTTTTATTCTAAATCTATTCCCTAAATACTTTTCTATTTTGGGGATTTGAGAAAAAATTACCTCCTGTTCTTTTCTGTTCTGAAGAATAAAAAAAGTAGAAAAAATAGAAAAATATAATAATTACCAAACATGCCATAAAATTCCATATGTTCTTTGACTTGAAGCCACGCAGTCCGCTTGCACGGATCATGACCGTACCTATCATCACCATTTCAGGTAAGGTAAAAACACTAAAAAGGTCATGAAGTGAGTTTCTTGACTTAGGGCGCGTTTAACGATCATTCTCCGGGGCTGATCCCGATCAATCCCGGATTCTTTTTATTGTTTAGAACTGATTCTAAACATTTTAAGCAAGTTTGAGTAAGTCCAAAATTTTTATTACGGAATAGAATTGCGTTTGGCACGTGTTCATTAATTCATTTTCCAAATCAATTTCTTTTAATTTTTAAATAATTTTTTTACTTTTTCCTTTATTTTCTTTTCTTTTTTTCATTTTTTCATTTTCCTTTTTTTCTTTTCTTTTTCTTTTTTTTTCCTTTTTTCTTTTCTTTTCCTCATCTTCTTCTTCTTCTTCTTGCCGGTCGCCGGACGGCGGCGACCTCAGACGAGGGCCGGCGACCTCACCGGGCGTCGTCGGCCCTCGTCGGCCCGAGCCTCGCCGGCGGCCGGCGAGGCTCGCCTAGCCCCGCCGAGGCTCGGCCGAGCCGGATCGAGGCCGAGCCCCACCGGTGGCGGCCCGGACCTCGTTGGGCCGGGCGAGGCCTGCCCGGAGCCACCGGCGGGGCCGGGCGAGCCTCGCCCAGCCAGTGGGGGGCGTCGCGAGGCTCGCCCGGCCCTGGGCCGATCCGGCGAGGCCTCGCCCGGCCCGCGAGGCTGCTGCCACCGGCGAGGCTCGGCCTCGCCGGATCCGGGAGGCCGAGCCTCGCCGGTGGGCCAGGTAAGCCTCTGGCGAGCTCGCCGGTGGCTGGGCAAGCCTCCGGTGAGCTCACCGGACCTCGCCCTGGTCTGGCAAGCCTCCGGCGAGCTCGCCGGACCGGCGGCCGGCGGCGGTGGCGGATGGCAAACGGTGGCGGGCGGTGGTGGACGGCGGTCGCGAGATGGCCGAAGGGAACAAGAAAATTTATTGATTTTGATTCTCAAATTCGTTCCCGGAACAAGAATCAACTTTTTTTGGTTCTTGATTATGTTCCCAATCATGTTAGGGAACAAAAATTTTACCAAACGCGATTCTAGGCGGGCGATTAAGGAACAAAGAATCATAATTTGGCCCTGTTTGGATGGTTACCAAACAGGGCCTTAGCTACACAATTCAACTGATTTATTAATAGTAAAAGAACAATTCATTTTGTTATATAAGGAAGAGGCTGCCTAATTACTTCAAAATAAAAAAGAAATTGGTGAAAGTTAGAATATTGTCCATTATATTGCCAAAGCATATTAATAATATTCACTTCAAATTTGGTAAGCAACTAACAATGACGGATACTATTCATGGTTAAACAACCATTTAATTCCACTTCTACGCTAAAGTTGTGGACATATTTGGTGCTTAAATATGTAGCACCCATTTTACAATATTATCAAATGAGCCTTTAGAGGCTAAGATCGATTATTCAGAGATGAGATAAATTTTATTGGAGATTAAATGTGATCGACTTGTTCAAAAGTTCAATGGTAATTTGCCTTATCATCGATTTAATAGCTTATGGAAAACATTATTCTTTTGTCGTTAGATAAGAACAATTTATGTATATTGCTATATTAATGAATACTACATGCTTTATTAGATGATTAATATAAAGATAATATTAATTGTAATCGATTAAAGATATGCACAATTTAGATATACAACCTTGAAAGAAATGGAAAATAAAAAGAATAAGGTATGAAATCACACCACACCATTTATCCAATGTGAGACTTATTCTAATACTATCTATACTCATATGTGTATCTTAACCAACGATGGTTTGGGACACCAGCGAGGGTTGCGGACGGTATGGTATGCTTAGCCACCGGAATGTCCCTCTGTTTTGGCTTTTTAAATTGTTAAAAAAATTTCCATGTCGTTGATGTATTAGAAGAGCAAGTCAACGTGTCGGGCTGCCATGTAAGCATTTCCTTCATAAATTTAGCGGAAGGAATCGTGCGGTTCAGGATGCATCTGGATAAAAGAAAAGTTCAACGGCGTGATCGAATACATTTAGAGAGAGTTCAACAACTACGGCCTACTTTATTCTTTTATTTATTTGATTTTTCCATAACCATCACCCATCACCATTGATACATTGTAAATATTTTCTGGCATTGGTAGTCCTAGATTGCCTTCCTCGTGTCTACTTGTCGACCCTGCTTAATACGCGATCCAAGAACATCAAGAAGACTTTAATATTAGACTCCAATCTTTTATCAATCACAATCCGAGATTAAAATGTGGAAGGTTTTTAGTATCACAAAATCAATAGACGTAAAAGGAAGGAAAAAAGACATTTTAATAACATTGTTAGTGACACTTGAATAATTGGGGGATGGTCCACAATAATAGGAAAGGGTCCTCGAGACATTTTATTAACCAGCCATATAATGACACTTTGTAGCTTATAATGAATCTTTTCTCACGTCACTCTAATCATTGTTTTGAAAACATACAATTTCCTATTAAGCATGCTTAATCTCGTTAGTAGGGTCTTTATGATATAGAATAAGTTTAGATATACTGAGGGCATGTTTAGTAACAACATTTAGTGCTATAATTTAAAATTTTCAACACTTAAATTTAGTGCGTGAGCTTAATAACTTTTAATTACATAGTTTAACCGATTGTTTGAATCGCAAAAAACAACTCAGTTTGTTAAGTAAGGATGGAGCTGCTTGATTAATTCAAACGAAAAAATTGGGCTGCAAATCTTATTGATTTTGGTAGAAGTACAACGACTTTTACTAATCAAATCTTTGCTCGGGCTGCGTGGCACAATAATGAACTGCGTGCTTTAATCTTGCATTCTTGCTCATTTGTGCTGAACAATGAATCTAGTAAAATATGACATACGAGTTACTTCACTGTTCAGATCCACCCCTTATCACAGGCGTTAAAGGATGATCATTCTTTAGTTATTTCTTTGGTCAAATCTATGAACCGAATTACACCATTTAAAAAAAAAAAATTTGATTCTAGTGTCTGTTGACTGAGGAGTACGCAGGACGGCCTTTCATTGTTGGAAACAAGCAATTCAATTCCGTGGCAATGATTTGCTTGGTAACGGCTAATCATGGCTACCCTGATTTCGCTCCTTTGGCAACAAGAAGTCAGAGTGGCAAAAGGTCTTACATCTACTGCAATAACAACCCTGGAGTTCTAGAGAACTTAGCAAGTTTTATGTAATTCCTAGGTTGTGATGGGGAATTTCTTCCCTAGACCCAGACCTATCAGACCACATTGATCCCTACCGCTTATTTTGTGGGACACAAAATTGATGATTAGGATGGAGTCGGTCCAATGGACGTAGGACTAGGCCAAAAGTTCTCGGTGGGATGCTGCGTGAACTTTTGCTTCTTGTGTTATGTTTGGGTTGAATAAATAGCACGAAACAACTTCATCTTCTGTCCTGCTGTAGTTGTTTATATAAAGTTCTGTTTACATAGCCTCGTTTAAATTAGTACTGTTTTCAAGAGTTTCAAGAGGCTATTTTAGGAAGCAAAATCACTTTTGTTGTTCTAATTTCTGAAGGTTGTTTTCTACACAGCCTGTGTAATTGATATTTATGCAGGCGTATATATGAAAAAAATCCCTAGAAGTTTTAATCCATTCAATCTTTGATTTCGCAATCCTAGGTATAAATGATTACCGCACTTTCATTGTATAGCGATGTTTAGAATTGGCACTACCCTTTTTGTTAGGTGTTCTGCTTTGGAACGGCAATAAAGCACGAATTGAGAAGAGACACTGAACTGCATGAGGGAGCAAAATAATATTATAGCTTGGTCATCTTCAAAATGACTGTACATTGACCATGGCGCCATTGAAGAATAAGCTGCAAGAAGTGATGGAAATGGAGAAGACCTCTCTCAGAGGCAATTACCTAGTGTAACACGCTGAGAAAGGACTCGATTGTCTTTCATCACTCTGAATTCACTATGGCCACTTACAAACACCCAACGAAATGCTGATGACTACACAATACAAGGGCGCCATCTGTTTAAATTTATATGGGACAACAATGGCGAAAGAGAAAGGACTCGATGTTTTTCATCACGCTGCATTCACTTTGACGCTCACCCCCGTTCATTGTTTGAAGTAGCCGGTCGGCCTCCCTCGCTCGCTTGGGCACCTTCTCTCTATCTTTCTTGACCTTTCAAGATGAAATTGAAAGGTCAAGTATTTAAATTTCAAGATGCGGATCCCTCTTTTTTTTTTTTTTTTAGAGACCAAAATCAGAAGAGGGCTCATAGAATCAATATTCTTGAATACGAAGAAAGAGAAAATAAATTAAATGCCGAAATATTAATAATTACAAGTAGAAAAATAGTATCACTTACTAAACAGAAATTGTTAATGTCATTATAAAGTTTTATTAAATTTAAAAGATGACATAACAACGTTAGCTTTGCAACTTGATAACAAAATCATTGTGGAATGAAATGGTTTCTCATTCCTTTCGTTCGAATCAAATTGCTCTAGAACTTTTTGATGACCTAAAATTAAGGTTAACGATATTGGTTATACATAAGTAAGAACAATTTTCTTGTCTTATTTTAAGAAACAAATCAGAGTAACAATATTCAACAACGTTGATTCTGTAGGGCCTCTTTTGATTTTTATCACTAAATTTAAGCTTTCGATAAGGATTTATAAAAGTAAAGGGAAAAAACATACAAAGTCAAAAATTAAAACCGATTTAAGAAGTCTACCAGTGCCCTCTACCATTACACTGTCATTTGGCAGTGGATAGTCATGCAAGCATTTCCAAATGAAAAATACTAATAAATTTTAGAAATTGATTGTACCAACTTATAAATTTTAAGATTTAATTATATTTTATTTCTCATGGCATAAATAGATGACCCAGGATTCCGATTAAAAAATATTGAATTAATCGGGCAGAGAGATGAGCCAAAGAATTCTCGGGCCAAAAGGGAGGGCAACAGTTTGGAATTCTCAAGGTGTGACAGCGACCTGATCCTAATTTCGTATTTTTTAATCGGGCATCAGGGTGTGACAACCTCGTCACGCATGAAAGGGAGGGCAACGGTTTGGAATTCTCAAGGTGTGACAACGGCAACTTGGACCTGATCCTAATTTCATATTTTTTAATCGGGCATCAGGATGTGACAACCTTGTCACACATGGAGAATCCAACCCTTTTCTCGGCGCCGAGATTTATTTGGCTCATCTCGATGCCGGGATTAACTTAATATTTTTTAATTGATCGTCCTGAATTGTCCATATTTGCCCTGAGCATTCGCATTAGATGTGCAACTCAATTATTGGTGTGTACATAATTAAAATATAGAACAAATGTCAAAACTCGACATAGATGGACTTAAATGCCAAAAGTTTCAAAATATAAACTAAAGCACTACTTTTTTGAAAATTGAGATACTTTAGTGTCAATTCCAATGAGCTTGTCAGAAATATAGCGTGATATTATTTTTAAAATAAAACTAAAACAACGTTGTCTTCAATATTCACTTAAGTGTTAGTTGTGATTAAAAAAGATCACTTAATTATCAAGTTATGGTGTAAGTGATCACCTAGGTACTACTTGAGATTAAAAGTGAACACTTACGTGCCAAGTTTTGCGGAAAGTGATTACTTAAGTGTCAAAAACGATGTCACTTAGCGTAATCTTGGTTTCTACATGGATAATTTTTTATTTTTAAAGAATTGCACGTTAGTAAAAAATCTCATCGGAAAAAGCCACATTAGCAGTTTGGCCAAAATTTCTCGCCGTTGGCACTTAAATGTCCACTTTTTCTACAATTTTGGCACTTACTTAAGTGTACTTTTAGAAAGTTTTTGTTCATCTATACCAAGTTTTGGTACTTAGGATGTCTGGCACTCGTGCGTACGCATATAACTCAAAAATAAATAAAACTCCCCTCCTCGGGTTGTTTTTACTCCCAAGTGCCCGAAAACCATCCTTTTCCTAATTTTTGCCATTTACGAAAGTAGATAAAACTCCCAAAATAATAATATCCCCAAATAATTTCGTATTGTAGAATTAAGGGGGCGATATACGGTATTGGACTTAACTTTTAGGGAGGAAAAAGAATCAGGAAATAAACAAAGCAGAAACAGATAGATGAAAATGTCCTCGTAAAGCTAATCGGCAGTAAAAGGAAAGGGGACGAAAGTTGGCGCACCCGGCAAGCAACTGGCTTGTCGACGAAAAACAAGTACATTGGGAAATTATATGCTTGTTTTTTTAAAGCGTTTTTAATTTGAGAACTATCGTCTTCCCCCACAACCAAAAGATATTATCTGCTTGTTTTGTTAGAGCTTTTTAATTTGAGAAAACATATTATCATACTCAAAAGTTCTGCAATCAAAAGATAATATATGCTTGTTTTGTTTGAGGGTTTTTTATTTGAGAACACATACCATGGGACCAAAAGTCAAGATTAAAAGTGATCCAATGACTAACCATGGTTTTTTTTTTATCGCCAATGACTGACCATGGTTACCCAAACAAAAAATAATTACTCGAGAGGGTATTCCCATGTAAGTCAAGATCAAAAGCATTGCTCCCTACCAATGCTCCCCCAAAAAGTTGATGTCGAGATCGAAAGCAACTTTCGATCTCGACATCAACTTTTTGGGGTTGGGGGAGCCGATCTCGACATCAACTTTTTGGGGGAGCATTGCAACAATGCTCCCAATGCTCCCCAAAAAGTTGATGCTTTAGATCAAAAGCATCAACTTTTTGGGGGAGCATTGTTGCTCTTTGCCAATGCTCAACACTTTCGATCTTGACTTACGTGAGAACACCCTACGTGTTCTCTATCTCATGATTGCCTTAATATATATAGGTCACCTCTCCGCAAGAACTTCAATGGTGCAACCCAAAAATTCAAGCGTTGAGCGATCTCTCTCTCCGATCTCTCTTAAGCTCCAGAAGGTGTGCTCATAGTTATCCTCCTCATTTGTTTGATAGTACTGCTTTTCTGGGTATTTTCTATAAGGGTTTATTGCTTTGATTTTTGAGCTAGACAAGTCGTTTCCGCTATGCATCGGTGGATGAATTCAGTTGTCCAGGTTTAGCTCCTAGAGTGCCATCCCACCAGTCAGATACAAAGTCCATCGGTGCATCATCAGGCTTGAGGCATGGCTGAAAATAACGACAGTGGGATCAGGCAGATTCCAATGCTCGATGGGTTTGAGAATTCATATGGAGGATTCACTGTGGAGGTCAAGGAGGATATGGATGCCGATGTGTTTGCCCCCTTGCTCCGAGCTTCAACATCAAGCTGGAAACTACAGGTAAATGAAATTGCATTTCATCGGTCTTGTCAATTTAGTAATTTTTTCCGATTTGTAAGAATACCACTCTGTTCTACTCCATTTCTTCTTATTGGGTATCATTTGGTTGCAGGGGAAGAAGGGAGTTTGGCTCAAATTGCCCCGGGAATATTCACATCTTGCTGACATTATAGTGAAGGTACATATTAGAGGTGTCAAAATAAAAATCCAAAACCCATTCTTTAAGTATTTTTAATAGTTTAGATTGTAAATGAATTGAATAAAATATTAGAAACAGGTTATATGGGGTCGAAAAAGACGAACTGTCTAAAGATATAGGCCTAAATGGGTTGGGAGTACATCCCTTTCAAGCCCGTTTCCATCTTACAGCCCATTCTTATTACAACCCTCCTACCGAACCCCAAAAGATCAAAGACTCCTTCGCCCCCGCCTCTCCCCCCACCTCTCTCTCTCTCTCTCTCTCTCTCTCTCTTCGTAGCCAAATACCCAACCGTTAACATCCGCCCGAGGAAAGAAGGAGCGACTCCTCGAACGCCCTTCTTGGATGCTCGACCGCGACATGGACGGCATCGATCCCGACCCCTCCCTCCGACTTCGGTTGCTCCTTCGCCCTCAACAGGATCCCATCGGCGACATCGACCTCCTCGAGACTGGCGCCGACGTCAACGCTCGGGGCTGGTCGCAGAGTCCTCGGCCTACCCCGCTTCGCCGCCGCAGAGACCGGCCTCCTTCCAGGCGACGGGAGTTCAATAAATGGATGGATTTAGGTCGAAATGACCCATCCACTTGCCCGCTATATATATATATATATATATATATATATATATATATTGTCCCTGGCTAACAATTAGTTCTGTTCCCCGAGAGATTTAGTTCAACTCGACAGCCCATAGTTGTTAAATCTCTCTCTAGCAGAAATTTTGGCAGATTTAGTTATGATAGACGTTCCTAATTTGGCAGGAAGGATTCAAGCGCCACCATGCTGAACCAAGTCACTTGATGCTTGTCTGCTGGCTTCCTGAAACCCCTGATACTGTTGCTGTGGATGCTTCACGTGGGGTCGGCGTCGGTGCTTTCGTCTTGAATGATAAAAGAGAGGTAACTTCCTGCCTTGCCATTGTCCCATTTCTTGCACTAGCCCTTTTGAGACTATCTGATAGGAAGATGCAAAGAGATAGAAATGTATCATGTGATCTGTTCATTCGGTAGTTCTTAGAAATTCGGAGTCATACGTTAGCACTGGAAACTACTTCGCTCTACAGCAGTAAGACTAGTGATGTGCAGGCTTGATCGGCATCAACTTACTAGTGATGTGCAGGCTTGATCGGCATTGAATCCTTTAAAAGGATAGATGGGATCGGCAGTAATTTTTCCTGGGAAGAAAACCTCCACATTCGATGTCCATTGGATTCGTATGCGTGTATGTTGCCATTTTGGATAAGCGTAGATGTTGGATTTGTTCACTCTTTCCGTCACAGAACCAGCCTTTGGTGTCAATGCCTTGCTATATGACAAGCTGTTTAGTAATGTGACTTCCCATATTAGCGTTTGGACTACGATAACTCTTCTCATTTTGGCAACAATCACATCATTTTCTCTCGGTTCTCTTCTCTGAAGTGATTTAGCCTGTGGGTAACAGCCTTACTTTGTGAAGAGATACGGTGCGGTGAAGTTTTATACTCAGTTTCGTTCGGCGTGTTGCTTTTGCTCTGCTTTATCTTGTTTTCAGCGTGATTCTACTGCAACTAGACGCACAATGCTTTAAAGAATTTAAAAACATTTCCCCCCTTTCTAGGTGCTTGTAGTCCAAGAGCGTAATGGAATGTTCCAAGATACGGGTGTGTGGAAACTCCCCACTGGAGTTCTGAATGAGGTGAGTAGGTTAAAGATATCGGGTGCTACATAAGAAGTATCAATGTGTATTGCAATGGTTTGACTGTGACTCTATCCTGGTAGGGTGACAGTATATGTCATGCAGTTGTCAAGGAAGTTAAGGAAGAGATGGAAGTAAGTGATGAGTTTTATGTCGTGTATAAAACTTAAGTCTCTAAGGCATTTCACTAGAGAATTCCAAGTAAAGCCTTATTCTTTTACGTTGTACAGGTAGACACTAAATTCGTGGAAGTCCTCTGTTTCAGGTAAAGAAAATCCTCAATCTTTAGTATGTTTTGGTCTTCATTTAGATTTCTGTGTTTAGCCTTCTGATGTTCAAATTTGCTTTCGCTCTTCTCACATTCTATCTCCTATGTTCTATCACAGACAAAGCCACAAATCATTCTTCACCAAGTCAGATTTGTTCTTCCTGTGTGTGCTTCAGGCAGAATCTGCTACAACTGAGGAACAGGATGTAGAGATCAAGGCAGCAAAGGTAAATTGCACACTTGCATATTTTCTTGATTTTGCTTGAAGTATGAGGACTTTTCACTAATTAAATCTTTGCTTGGGCTGTCTTGTACGATGCTGGGCATTGTGCTTTAATCTTGCATTCTTGCTCATGTGTGCTAAACAATGAATGTAGTAAAATTTAATGCATAATTTATTAAGCACATCAACGATGAGAGACTGCACTGGATATCTGTTCAGATCTACCCATTTAGTAGCGGTGTTCAAAGATTGGTTCTTCCTTTAAATTTATGAACTGAACTGGATATATTTTATTTTGATTATAGTGGATGCCAATTGAGGAGTATGCAGCACAACCTTTCGTCGTTGAAAACAAGCAATTCAATTTCATGGCGAATATATGCTTGGCAAAGGCTGATCATTGCTACCCGGGTTCTGCTGTTTTGGCCACAACTGCTGGGGTGGCAGAAGGACTTCCATCTACTGCAATAACCCCGAAATTGAGGAGAACTTGGCAAGTTGTGCGTAATTCCTGGATTGTGATGCGGAATTTCTTCCTTGGACCCAGACCTACTGGGCCGTGTTGATCCCAACTGCTGATCATGTGGGCTTCTATGTAGGTCCCATAAATTCAGAGGTTAGGATGGTGGGACTAGGCAAGAATTTTCTGGTTATCATGTCACATGGTCTTTTGCTTCTTATGTTTTGGAGATATAGGGGCTCACTGTTTTTCTCATCTTCAATTCGTAGACTAAAATCTTGTGTTTTGCCTGTGTTGCCAATGTCTGGGCTTTTTCAGCCCTTGGAATAATGTAAAATGATGGTTAGTCTATAGCTCCCTAACAAATTTTTGACTCTGGTAAGAATGTTCTCTTGATATTTCGGCACGAAGAAATGTGACTGCTTTTGAGGGGGGGTCTTATCTTTTTGTGTTTCAAGCACGCGCTTGGGGGACGTGTGCATGTCAAGCAAGTGCCCGTGTGCGAGCACGGAAGGAACGGGACTCGTTCTGATTTTGTAAGTGCACCGGTTGGGCCACCCAGCGTGGCAGCATCGGAAGCATTATTCACGGGAAAGGCTGGAGATGAGATTGGGGACAAGTTGTTTATGATGATGAGGAAGGAGGGATGGTTCAAATGGCGGTGGGAACTAATAGTTTATTTTGCCTGAACAAACAGCACTTGCTTGCCTAGTCTCTGGCACGGCCTGCATGAGATATCTTAGGTCCACTAGTAATAAATCATCTAAGTTGCCTTCAGATCAATTATGACCATTATCTCATTCTTTGAATAGGTCTATGATCTTCTTATTGCACAATTAACGATGGCCTTGACTAATTGATTCTGGAGTACCCTCTAGATATATTTAATTTTAGATGATCCAATATTTGCCATGGCCCACACACGTGGCAAGCCATAAGTACATGGAAGCCAACTTTTGCCAGGATCAACTCCTGGACGGCGCTAAGCACAGTTTGAACTTTGAAGCGTTGGGGGAGGGGAAAATTTGGGAGAGAAACTAGAGGGTTTGGAGGGGGATATAAAGAGGCTTGCCCAAATGTTCAATTATAAGGCAATTATAAGGTAGAACGCGAAGCAAGTTAGTTCATTATTCAGAGGATACAGCCCCTTGCAGCATCATGATGCTATAGCTAAATTTAGTCTTCGGGCCCCTCAAATAGCTCTTCTTGATTTCCTGATAAATTTTTAAAAATAACTATTAGACAATTTTGAAGTGACACAATTTAAAGATTTTTGGTGAGCATAGTATCAAAGGAATAATTTAAATACTAAAAGTTAAACTGAAACAATAAAAGCAAAAGTCGCTCTTACTGCATATTTACCGAAAGCAGGGAAGTTTGAAAGTGTGCAAGTTATCCGAGCCACCTCAATTTCTCCATCCTGTTTCATGATGCAAGGCAAACACAGGCAACGGCATGTAGATGAAGAGCAATTCGGATTTCATAAAGAATGACTTGTAGCTTCGCCTGTGCTCAAACAAAGGACGTTCAATCTGGTTTTTCCACAGGAAAAAGAAAAATTGAGGATGAAATAGTCTTGACAAGGCCAAAGCATCCATCAGTGAAACGCGAGACCAAATTATAGCGGTGCAACATTGTTAAACCAAACTTTTAAGAAAGATAACAGAATAATTGCATTAATTTTAAACTTTTGGACATCATCTTTACCTGAATGCCAGGACTTCATTGAATTCAGTGTCTATCTGAATTGAAAAATAAAAAACACAATCGCTTTATCTGGCATTCCCATGCGAAGGAACCGAGATATTAGCATGTTTGCTTTATTGAGACGGCGCCCAACATATGAAAAAAATCACTTATTCCTGTTGCTTCTTTTATTCTCTGATAGCTATAGCAAAAACATCCTCGCCCAATACATCTGATGCAACATTAATTATCGAAGGTACTCACCTCATCAACAGGTCCAGTCAGGAGCTTCCAGATGCCCGTGCGTTCAAATTTCCTGCCTTTCTCAATAACCACAAGCACCTGGAAAGACAAGAAAACGTCTCAACTTCGAAACTGCGAAGTCATGCTGTAATCTTACCAGAAACCAGGCATCTGGAAAGAACGAACTTGCGCTCATATGTTTTGGCTTATGAGTTATGAAGGTCTAAGTAAGGCCTTTGTCCATTCCTTCCTCTAATTTGACTGTCTAAGAGTAGCCGAAAGAAACAATCCAACAAATGTCATTGAGGGTTCACAGTTATCTCTCCTTTTTCATACAGACCAAAAGCAGCAATAGCCACCTTAAGCAAAGCACCTGCCTGTACCTAAATCCCTCCTGCCCAGTTCTCACAAAAACAAAAATCATGAGAACACTTGATACATTATGAAATTGCTAGCTAATGCTGCATAGGAAGCATGTCCAGGGAATAGATCTATCATAAGGCAAGCTACCCGAATATGTTTTGTTCCATGAAGAACCGTATGTGCCTTAACTACTGACTGACAAGGCCACTTTGATCCACACGCCTCTCCTCTTCTGTGACTCATGATAACTAACAAGGCATAAGACACATATAGATCAACAAATGACATCTGAACGAAAGCAATGAAGACAGGATCGAATTTGTTACCAATTCTCTCCATTTGGAAATTGAAGCTCTGAGCTTATCGATGAAGTCACAAGTATCCATAGGCTCCTGGGATTTCAACTTCAACTCCATCATAGCCAGCATCTTCCCAGCTAAGTAATTCTTGATCCTCACTACTTGCAGTCTTATCTTGCTTGTCTACTGACTTGACATGCTTATGATATCAAAATCGATATCCTAAGAGATAAAAACAGAATACACTGAGAATCACAATTCACCAGCTAAAATTATAGCAGAAGACTAACCATAAGCACCAAATACAACGGTGAAGACTTGAACCAAACATTTCGCCGCAAGAGGTGGCATTGGCAATTCTGGAACAAAGTGATAAAGAGACCATGTATAATGGACCAAAAAGGACTATTCTCTTAACTTTACCAAGTGAAGTATTAATACATCTAAACTTTTTGGTAATCTAGGAGTCACTTCTGTTTTGGCTTCTGTTTTTCCTTCCCTCCCTGTTTCAATAGGATCATATGTTCGGACATAGTCTATAGTACAATAGGTTAGATCGTAAATGAATTGAATAAAATATTAGAAACAGGTTATATGGGTCCAAAAAGACGATCTGTCTAAAGATATGAGTCTAAATGGGTTGGGAGTACATCCTTTTCAAGCCCGTTTCCATCTTACAACCCATTCCTATTACAAACCTCCTACCGAACCTTACATTTGGTCGTCCGGATTTCTAACTGGAATAGGACTGAATATAATAGGATATGAAATTCTGGGATTTTTTTACATCATGTCAATTGTTTGGTGAATTACAGTTTTAAAGTTGAATATGTTCATGTCATATCATGAACATTTTTTATTTTTTTTATATAAACAGCATATCATTTAAATGAACCTAAATGTTCATCAACGGAGATGGTGAAAATCTCTACTAACAATATTCCTTAATTTATTTTATTTTATTTTTCCTTTTTATATTATTTTCTTTATTATTTCTTTTTTCCCTTTCATCATTCTTTAATAAAATTTTATCAAATAGTAATCTGTACTAACATCCTAAAATACAAAAATACCTAAAATATATAATAAATATAAATATTTAATTTATAGACTGGATGTTTATTATAAGATATAATTAAAGTTGAATATATAAATTAAAATAATATTAATTAAAAATAAATTTCTATTTTTATTTTAAATTTCTTAAATTAGAATTCAAATAATATTTATATTAAAATATATTTTCAATTTTTTTATTTAATAAATTTGTTATTCGAGAAAAAATAACTTTTTTTTTATTATGAACATTAGAAATCCTATCCACTTTGATCCCACCTCCTCCATAAGATAATTTTATCGTGTCTATATCGCATTATATCCAACTTTATCATATCCGAGTAAGCATCAAATGTAGAATATGATAAATCATATCATATCATGAATTTTATTCCGACTGCTAAACGCAGCCCAAAAGATCAAGACTCTTTCACCTCCGCCTCTTCCCCCACCTCTCTCTCTCTCTCTCTCTCTCTCTCTCTCTCTTTCTCTTCATAGCCAAATACCCCTGTTAACATCCGCTCGAGGAAAGAAGGAGCAACTCCTCGAACGCTCTTCTTGGATGCTCAACCACAACATGGACGGCATCAACCCCTACCCCGACGACGTCGGTTGCTCCGTCTCCCTCAACAACATCTCTTCAGCTACATCTTCAAGGCCTCTCGTCCTGGCGACATCAACCGTCTCAAGTACCTCCTCAAGACCAACGCCAATGTCAACACCCGAGACCGGTCAACTTGAGACTCACCAACATTCAATATGTTTTTCCTTGGCTAAGAATTAGCCTTGTTCCCTGAGAGATTTAGTTCAACTCGATGGTTCATGCTTGTTAAATCTCTTTCTAGCAGAAAGTTTGGTAGGTTTAGGTATGATAGACGTTCCTAATTTGGCAGGAAGGATTCAAGTACCATCATGCTGAACCAAGTCACTTGATTCTTGTTTGCTGGCTTCCTAAGACCCCTAATATCGTTGTTGTGAATGCTTCACGTAGGGTCGGCGTTGGTGCTTTCATCTTGAATGATAAAAGAGAGATGACTTTCTGCCTTGCCATTGTCCCATTTCTTGCACTCGCTCTTTTAAGATTATCTGATAGGAAGATGCAAAGAGATAGAAATGCAACATGTGATCTGTTCATTCGGTAGTTCTTAGAAGTTCAGAGTCATACTCTAGCACCGGACACTACGGATGCGCATGGCAATGTTTCTATTCCGATGAATTATTTCTTTTCAGAAAGAGTTTTTTTTTCTATTTCTAATCCGGGAACAATTTTTGAATAAAATAAGGTGTTTGGTAATTATACTAAATTTCTATTCTTGAAATAGAAAAAGAATAGAAATGTGTTTGGTAAAAATTTATAAATTTTTGTATTTATTTTTTTTCTTCTTACTCACGGACTGTCAACCGCCACCTGCCATTGCACAATCATTGCACGACGGTTGCCCGTTGCCGCACGACCGCTGCACGACCACCGCACGACCGTCACATGACGGCCGCACAACCATCACACGACCGTTGCACAGCCGCCGACCATTGCCGCCGATCGCCGCCGCAGGATTGCTGCCCACAGCCCACCGGCTACAGGGGGGGACGGTGGCTGGTGAGCTGTGGGTGACGGTCATGCAGTGGCAGTTGGCGATGACAATCGGTGGTCATGCGGCGGCAAGCGGTAATTGTGTGGTGGTAGGCGACGATAGGCTACCTGTCCATGTGGTAGTTCTTGATTTTTGCTTGAAGTATGGAGGACTTTTTACTAATTAAATCTTTGCTTGGGTTGTCTTGTACGATGCTGGGCATTGCGCTTTAATCTTGCGTTCTTGCTCATGTGTGCTAAACAATGAATGTAGTAAAATTTAATGTAAAATTTATTAAGCACATCAACGATGAGAGACTGCACTGGATATCTTTTTGGATCTACCCATTTAGTAGCAATGTTCAAAGATCAGTTCTTTCTTTGGCCAAATTAATGACCTGAACTGGAGATATTTTATTTTGATTATAGTGGATGCCAATTGAGGAGTACGTAGCACAACCTTTCACTATTGAAAACAAGCAATTCAATTTCATGGCGAATATATGCTTGGCAAAGGCTTATCATTGCTACCCGGGTTCTGTTGTTTTGGCCACAGCTGCTGGGGTGGTAGAAGGACTTCCGTCTATTGCAATAACACCCCGAAATTGAGGAGAACTTGGCAAGTTGTGTGTAATTTCTGGATTGTGATGCGGAATTTCTTCCTTGGACCCAAGCATACTGGGCCATGTTGATCCCCACCGCTGATTTTGTGGACCCCATATGGAGGTCCCACAAACTCAGAGGTAATAGTTTTTGTCGAATTCTGTTCACATGTTCTGGTTTCAAATGATGGTTTTTGGACGCAGAATGATGTCTGTTATTGTGATTTCTAAACGTTTAAATGCAACCTGTGTAAACAATATTTTATGTGGCCGTGCGTATGAAAAAGTCCCTGGTAGTTCTAATTCATTAGAGCTGGGATTTAGCATTCTAATGTATGAACAATTACTTCACTTCCATCACATAGCCATGCTTAGAATTGGCACTTCCCTTTTTGTCTGGTGTGGTGCCTTAAAAGGGCATTTAAGCACGAAATGAGGAGACCCATAACTGCATCAGTGAGCAAAATAATCTTATAGGTTAGTTGCCTTTGAAATGATGATATATTGACCATGCTCAATTGAAAAATAAGCCGCAAGGAGCGATGGAAATGGAGAGGACCTCCCTCAGAGGTAATTACCTGGCGCAATACCCTGAGAAAGGACACCATGTCTTTCATCACCCTGGATACACTCTGACCACTCACTTGGCGACAGTACGCCCACCACTATTTTCTTTGTTTCTTGTGCACTTTTTAGCAGCAGATGACCGTACCTTTCGTCTGTCGTCCGGGTTATTGCCAAAAGTGGCCCTTCTTGCATTTTCCGTCTCCATTCTACCGTTGATTACGTTCGGACAACTTATCAAATTGAAATGGAAAGGGAAGGACTCCTAGATTGCGAAAAAGGTAGATATATCCACGCTCCGCTCAGTAAAGTTAAGAGAAATAGTCCTTTTTGTTCCATCATAGTAGGTCTCCTCTGTGTCACTTTGCTCCGGAACTCTCTGATTATGCCACCTCTTACACTGAATGTTTGGTTCAAGTCTTCTCAGTTAAAAGTCAGTTCTGATACTTGGTCTTCTGCTATAAATTAAGCGGGTGATTTTGACTACTCCATATACGCTGCTTTATCTCTTAAGATACCGCTTTTGATATCATTAACATGTCCAGTGGTCTGTCATCAGCTTCGGATCTATAGAACAGTCGTGCCGTTGGAGATCTGCTATCCGAAATTCACGGGTTGTTATAGAGGAGAGTCTAAGTCGCATAAAGAAATTCAATCTTCTAATGATTATTGCAGGACTTCTCCTACTTAATTATTGAAGCAGTAAATTCTATGAAATTATAGGCATTAAACGGAATGGCTCATTGTGAATAGAAATAACATTTACCGGATATGGATTCAAATTAAATTCCCACTCCCTCTTCCTGCATGTCTCACGAGATTAATGTACTTATCAATAGTAATCCTTGTTCAAGATATAAAGGAAACTGTTCGCCTCAGACTAGAGCTTGAACATCCTCTTGCGTTGGCCACCTGTAAATCAAATGATCTTTGTTTAACCAAATTCTCGTAAAGGAAAGAGAATGAGAGAGAGAGAGAGAGAGAGAGAGAGAGAGAGAGAGAGAGAGTAGACGTTGTAGTTAGTGCCCAAGTCTCTCATGGAGTTTGGTGAACACTGATGACAGAGGCTGCTTGACGAAAACAAGTCAAAGGGCAAGTAGATACATATGATGTATGTGTATACCTCATTAATGGCTGTCGTGATTTCCTTGAAATCAACAGTGTAAGTGATTGCTTCTGTCTCATAATCCCACAAAACGGAGAAAAGAATTTAAAGCTTTGGTCCTTTCTAGTTTCTGCCCATTTTTCTACGTGGCTTTACGTTTACGTCCCGTTCTCCTTCTTCTTCAGCTGCCTTTTCTTGCTCTTCGTGCGATCATGAGACATGACCAGCAAGAATGTCTTTAACGACCTGGTCATGCCAGAGAAGTAAAAATGGCGGGAAGTTTGAGCTCATTGCGTCTAATGTGCACCCACTGGGTGCCGTTTCCCTGCAGGCTGCTTTGTGTACGTGAAGATTGGTAGTCATTTGATTGGCATATGAGTTTTAATGCTTCTGAGAGTTTGATTTCCTAGCGAACGATCTGCTTAAGAAAATATCCTAACCAACAGTTTCAGATGATTGACTGGTTTGCTAAGTGTCGCGAATAGATCTTCCGCACCATGGAAATTGGGGTTGTGATTGGTCAGAAGGCGATTTCAAATGTTGAGACATTGTGATTTTAAGAAGTGAGGCATGCTTGATTGACCGCTGTGGAAAAGAAAAATTGCATCAAAATTCTGTCCACTTCGGATTCATGTGCAGGGGAACCATAATTGTGGGACAAGATGATATATAATAGTAATTACTCGTGCCATTTGTACTGCTGCTAACTGACTTTAGTACATTATTATGTGATAAATTTTCATCACAGTTTTGTGAATTGTTGATGCAGTCCGCATTGAAGACCAGCTCTCTCGACCAAGAAGATCGGCCCGCATTCAAGCTCGACGAAACCATGAAGCCGTATCGACATCTTGAGTCCATTCCCAGAAGCTCGAAAGACACCTTGGAAGCTCGCATGACGCTTTTACTAGTTTATAGTTTCCATGCTCTTTACTAATTCTCCTATTTTCAATGCTCTGTTTTTATTTCTCCTAGTTTCAACGCTCTGTCTTTATTTCTCCTAGTTCTAACGCTCTGTCTTTATTCCTTTGACGATATAAGCCATCCACTCCCTTGTACAAGATAGACGGCTTTTGATGAATGAAAAACTTTGCTTTGAAGTATCGTGAACCTTGTAGAGTTCATCCCCTTAAAACCTAGAAGAGTTTTCACTCCATCCTTGAAGAGTCGGAGCTTTTGAAATCTGCATCCTTGAAGAGTTGCAGTCATCGATCTAGAAGAATCGGTGCCCCCTCAACTTCCTTGGAGGCCTAGAAAACAACCAACGGAGTCTCTATCTTTTCATATTCTGTTCGTTATTTCCAACCTACATTCGACCATCCTACAGTGCTTAATTCAGAAAACCCAAAACAGTGAAATTGTACATCCAAAAACCTTTGTTCATTTGGCTTTGGAATCAGGTCGATCCGATTTGTATCGACAAAGATACGACTATTCTCCTGAGCTCGTGTAGTGCTGAAATTCTTGTTTATCCTATTTTCCGTGTGCAAGTCACTCTCCCGATCCTACTGTTTGAGAAAGCCTACCTTAGGCTTGCATCAATTGTCCTATGTAGGTTGGTCTTGTGACACAGAAACACGTTCAACAAGATCTATAGGAGCAACCGAAAGAAAAGGACAATTGGCTCTTAATGGAAGTCCATGCAAGATATATATCAAGTGCCTTTCAAGCAGGCTTACAGGATTTTTGGGTTTGAATCCGCGCAATTTGATCTGGGGGTTGTCTTGCCCTTCATTTGAATGTTACAGGGTGACGGAAAATAATGGAAGGGGCAAATAAACTTATGAAGAGAGCCCACTCTACGTCAATTTGGCTGACAGAAACTCCATTTTATAATAGAAAGTCGAGTACTTTCATAGCTTTCAAAGACGCGGTATTTTGGATATAATACTTTCTTAGTCTGGTGGTTGAAGAAAGGAAAAAGGGCCGATTGACCATGCGTTGAGGAGGTGCTTTTATCGTTCAACTTAATCTGGAATCAGCAGGAGATCATCCATTGGAAATTGATTGAAGATAGATATGCAGAAACAGCACATCTTAATTTATTTTAAGATTTTATCAGTAGTTTACATGCACTTAAGCCTGATATTGACATAGAATCAGGCCTCGCCACACTTTCTTTTTTAGCACTTCAAACTCCTGAGTAGTTCCAAATATTTTCTCACACATTGCACTGTGCCTCTTGATCCAACTTAATTGATCTAAAAAAAGCGGTAAGGTATCGTGTTTGCAATCATAAGGTCAGAAGTGCAGTCATCCTCAGAGATGAGTAGAAAATGTATCCTTTCTTAACTGAAAAATAACCAAGTAAAATTAAGACATCTCGAAAGAAAATGAACCTTGTTGCAAATGGGAGACATAGAACTCCGAATACTATTCAAAATCCCAGAAAAAAAACTTCCATAAGATACCGCAGATTCCAGGGCTATGGTAGTAGGCGTGAATAATTTTACAAGACTTCAAAGTGATGGCCGGAGGAGCAAAACCAGGTAGTCACCGTTGGCCTTCACTGATCATATCTTCGCCACACAGTCAACCTGCTTATTTTGAAATACAAAAGGCTGCTGTGCATATTGTTCTTCGTAATACTTCGTTTCATTCACAAAACAAGAAGAGACAGAGACTACAATCTTCTTGAATCTCAAACCAGAAGATAAAGTCACAAAATATTCGAAAAGGCACGAGAGCAACTTCAACCAAAGGCAGTGCAGAGTTGGCTGGCCAGGTTGTGCTGTGAATATACACTACAATTATCTTCATGTGTTCCAAGATGAAAGATGACTAACCACTTCTCGGAAAGTCAACACCTAGATATGTCCCAGAGCTACACTGAACTTCATAGCCAAAAAAGAACCAAAAAAGGGAATGATCCTGGACTTATGCTCGGTCACACTGTCCTGCTAAACAAATTAGCACAGATTGCAATAAAATGCTGAAGGACAAGCCAGTTGCATTGCTCAAGGTAACAAAGTCAGTGCAGTTGGAAAAGAAGCAAAAACATAGAGTCAGTCGTTACAAGATTCTCAGTTTACTCGTAAAGATAGAACTCCAAGCAAGTTAGTTCACTATCAGAGGATACCGCCCCTTCCAACATCATGTCACTATAGCTAACTCTGGTCTTTAGGCCCCTCAAAAAGCTCCTCTTGATTTCCTGATAAATTTAGAGAGAGAGAGAAACTATTAGGAAAATTTTGAGATGACAAATTTCAAAGATTTTTGGTGAACATAGTATCAAAGGAACAATTCAAAAACTAAAACTGAAACGTTAAAAGCAAAAGTCGCTCTTATTGCATATTTACCAAAAGCAGGGAAAGTTTGGAAGTGTGTGCAAGTTACCCTGGCCACCTCAATTCCTCCATCCTGTTTCAGGATGCAAGGCAAACACAGGCCTCGGCATGCAGATGAAGAGCAACTCATATTTGGTAAAGAATGACTTGTAGCTTTACCTGTGCTCAAACAGAGGACATTCAATCTGGTTTTTCCACAGGAAAAAGAAATATGAGGACGAAATAGACTTGAAAAGGCCAAAGCGTCCATCAATGAAACACGAGACCAAACTATAGCGGTGCAACATTGTTAAAATTAGGCTTTTAAGAAAGCTAACAGAATTATAGCATTAATTTTAAACAGGAACATCATCTTTACCTGAATGCCAGGACTTCAGTGAATTCAGGGTCTATCTGAACGAAATAAAAACAATCGCTTTATCTGGCATTCCCGTGCAAAGGGACCGAGATATTACTGTGTTTGCTTTATTGAAACGATGCCCAACATATGGAAAGGATCACTTCCTCCTGTCACTTCTATTACTTTCCTGATAGCTATAGCAAATACATCTTCACCCTATACATAGTCAAATTATCAAATCCGTAAAACTATAACGACCGAAATTAAAGACCCAAAAACATCTGATGCAGCTTTAATTATCAAATGTAATTCTCTGTTTTGTGCTATTTATTTAGGCCATCCTTAACACGAGAAGCAAAAGTTCACGCAGCATCCCCACCGAGAACTTTTGGCCTAGTCCTAGGTCCATTGGGCCGACTCCATCCTAACTGTCGATTTGGTGTCCCACAAAATCAGCGGTAGGGATCAACGTGGTCCAATAGGCCCGGGTCTAGGGAAGAATCTCCCATCACAGCCTAGGAATTACATAAAACTTAGAGAGTTCTTTATAACTCCAGGTCATTTTGCCACTCCGAGTCATTGTCACCAAAGGAGCAAACCCAGGGTAACCATAATTAGCCTTTGCCAGGCAAATCATCACCATGGAATTGAATTGCTTGTTTCTGACAATGAAAGGTTGTGCTGCTTACTCCTAAATGGCATCCACTAGAATCAAATTAAAAAAAGAATGGTGTACTTCGGTTCATTGATTTGACCAGAGAAGAGCTGAGGAATGATCATCCTTTAACACCCCTAGTAAAGGGGTTGATATGTATAGCCATTTTGTAAAATAACTCATTGATGTGCTTAAGAAATTATGTCATATTTGACAAGATTCATTGTTCAGTACAAATGAGCAAGAATGCAAGATTAAAGCCCGCAGCCTAATAATGTGTGAGACAGCCCGAGCAAAGATTTAATTAATAAAAAGTCGCTGTATTTCTACCAAAATCATTAGCATTTGCAAGTGCGCACTATACTGACTGCCGTAGCACTTGACATCATAAACATACTCTCCATGTTAACAACTCGATTGGGAAGCACCATACAATTGGACATCACGTGCCTGTCGAGCAGGCTTACAGGATCTTTGTGTTTGAATAGGCAATTTGATCGGAAGGGTTGTCTTGCCCTTCATTATGTTACAGGGTGACAGGAAAGTAATGGAAGGGGCAAATAAACTTATGAAGAGAATCCTCTTTACGTTGGCCTGGATGACAGAAACTCCACACACCTACTGCAATGACCCTAGGAATCTGCAGTTGCTTAAGGAAGTTGCTTTCTGGTATTTTGAATAGTATTCGGAGCCCTACATTTTCCGTTTACAAGGTTCATTTTCTGTTGAGACGTGTTGTTTTTACACTTACATATTTCAGTTTAGCAAGGTTACATTCTTTATCCATCTCTGAGGATGACTTATTTCCAACCTTATGATTGCAGCATGATACCTTACAGCTTTTCTTGGATCAATTAGGTTGGATCAAGAGGCAAAGTGCAGTGTGCGAGCAAATTTTGGGACCAATATTCATACCTCGAGTTTAAAGTACTAAAAGCAAGTGTGATGAGGCCTGATTCTATGTCAATGTCGGGCTTCAGGCGCATGCAAACTACTGTTAAGTGCATGAAGTTTGGCTCTGTCGTGAGTTGGGGCCGTCTGTACGGCTGTGTCAAACTTCATTCAAAAGCAGAAAGACTGCAAAAACAAGTGTGATGACACTACACAACCTCCGTGACCGATCAAATTCTAGCTCACGTCTGCCAATATATATTTTTTTTGGGGTAAAGACACGTCTGCCAATATTAGTGTGTACTTCAAGCAATTATGCTCTTTCAATGAGAAACCTGCAATATTTGTCTCTCGGTGAATAAAACAACCGTAAAATCATACTCCATGGTAACGAACTTACTAGTTTGTAGTTTGTTTGTTCTTCCCAACAATCATGATGGATGCGACAAACTATATAAAACCAGTTCTTTTACGGAAAAGTTCATGTTTTATTGAAATAATGGTTGTCATATCGATGTAAAGTTGTATTTTAATCATTATGAAGATCAGTCACGCTTTTCACAGGAATTCGAAATCCAGCCACTGAGCCAAATTGACCCTATTAAGCCGATGAGGGGTATCTTGGTACAAGAAATTTGACCTCTTTTTGTTCCCTAGTTCAGTGACTCAACGCGGTCATTTGAACTCCTTTTCACCCCCAAAAATGTTGGCGTTGAACTTGAAATTATAAAGAAAGAATAGCCCGGGAGCTAATGGGTAGGTGGAATCGGACTTTAATCTTTTAATGACTACTTTGATGTTTGATCCTAATCCTTATGATCGACACTACGTAAGAAATGATAGAGGATACCCTGCCTTGGAGTCCACGTCTCCCGTTCTATGAATAAGATCGCTCGATGAATGGAAGTCCGAGAGAAATTCTACGGCTTATGTCGTCAATATACTTTTCTAGTAGAAAATGCGCCTGATTGCCTTGAAATTGTGCGCGTGGGATGCAGGTGCACCATGAACGACTGGTTATTCGCACATGTTTCGTGACGACATAAGAGGAATACTTGGGATTGTGCAGGAGGAATCGAAGCATTGGTCTTCTCAAGTTTTGCACTATCTAATGCATTGCCGATCTCATGCTGCCGTCACTTAATATGGGTTAAACAGCTCAAGGTCGAGTCTGGAGAGGAGATACTGAAACGGTCCTTATATGGGTCGATCCGATCATCCCCCATTTTCCCAGTCAATGAAATGCATCTTTTGTCGCATATGTTGCCGTGTATTGGGAGCCTCGAATGCGACCGTGCTTCGAATGTTGGCCCACGAAACGAAATTTCCAGAAAATTTCCAGGGCCTATTTCTTTTTTATTATTTAATTTTCTAGTACCAAAATGCCTCCGATTGGCCTGAAATTGTGCACGGGAAATGCGCTTGCATCACGAACGACCAGGTTTTTTTCCCTTGAGAAGTATACGGGGTCAAGCTTCTCAACTTATGACCAAACTTACCAAGATTCCTCTTTCCCTTAATAAGGTCTCCACTTATATCATCCAGCGACCTACAATTAGTCCTAACGATAGTATGCATATTCACAATCCATCATCGGGTTTAAAACATGATGACAATAAGCATAAAACCCTTAAATTATTAAACCATAGATCCAATTCATAATGCATCTCATAAATCAAGCTCACAGCCCAAAACCTATAAGCTTTTACATTTCGATTCATAGGTAGAATACATTTTATAAACTGGATCACAAATCAAACACATATAACCTCTCGCAATTCTTTTCATAAAATGTTTCTACACGTTTTATAAATATTCAACTCAAACTATTTCAAAAGATATTTTACAATTCCGAATATCCTACTATGCCGGATTTAGAGGGCAGGCTTCTTTGGCGGTGGTGACTAGTCACGCCACATGTCAATCCCAAGCACTAGGTAGTGGGGCCATCTTCTCAATAATCCACGACTAAGCAAACATCAAACGCCAGCCAAAAACTCCGTCCGTGGGCCCTTACGTAAGCACATCCATCTCTTCCTTTCTTGCAAATCAACCTTACCCATAAGCTTATTCAACAAATCAACTCAATCTCATTTCTAAAAAGAATAATAAAGAAGGAAATCACTTAAAATATAGTTGTCACATAATAATGAGTAGGTGACTCTAATCTTAGAATTATTATTTTGATGTTATAAGATGCAAGATATGATGGAGAGGACACTCTCTTACAGGCACACCCGGTCTTGGAGTCGGGGTATCTCGTGTCTCAGACCAAATTGAACCGTGGAGTAAGTTTGGCCGATGAACGAGATTTGGAGAAAATTTCTAGGGCTTATATTTTAAATTAATTTTCTAGTACAAAATAATATCTCTGATTGGCTTGAAATCGTGTGCAGGAGACGCGCTTGCATCTCGAACGATAGGCTTTTCCCTTTAGATGATGCGTGTGGGGGCATTTGCAAGGGGAGGCCCACTTCAAGGGGCTAATTAGACAATTTCCCAAGAGCGTGTCGGGGAGGATATCTGATCTTTAGATCTCGGATCTTACTATTTCCATTTTCCCCAAAAGTTTAGTTCTGGCATACGGGAGCGCACCTTGCGAGCCATGTATATGACGGTCGACTCTGCTTAATACGTGCTCTAAGAACATATATTAACAGGCCTCTGATGTTATAAACTTAAATCCTCAATCAATTGCAATCCGAGATTGAAACGCAGAAGGTCCTTGCTATCACAAATTTAACACACGTACAAGAGAGGCAAACGAATTTATAACAACAAGCAGTAGGGCGAAGTTCAGAGTTTGTCACATATTATTGATGTAATTAAGTAAAGATTGTTCTCGTTTCTTTTCTCTCACCTCAGTTTCCTTTCTTTTTCCTCGCACAAATACCACTCGGTCAAGTATGTGTGCGTATTAATTATTATTCATTGCTTTTTTTTTTTTTTTTTTGGTGTGATTAAGGTTTCAAGTGCTATAACGGGAAATTTTTTGCAGTGAGTCCCTGTTAATAATAGGATTTTATTCATAAAGGCCCTCAAGACACTTATTTCCCAGTCATATAAGGATAACTTGTAGCTTATAGTTTATTTTTTCTCATGTCATGTGCTATAAATATTTGTCACGGGTAGCTAAGGTTTCGAAAATCGAATTATTTGTTATTCTGTATGGAATAGAATTAGGTATACAGAAAGATCTGGCTGCTAAAGAGATAGGACGAGGAGGTTGAAGAGTCAGAGTATTCACACATCGCAGAACCATCCAGAAGAAAAAAGAACGTGGTTCTTTTTCTTTTTTTGTCATATCTTTTATCTTGGGGGTGCGAAAGCAACGTTGGAAGCTGGTTTTTAATGACTAAAATAATAAGTAGTAAAAATCGAAAATACAACACTGTAACCTTGTTCGCGTGGGGGGCCAACCTAGCAATTGCGTTAATTTCTCTATGGTTGATTTCGATGCCTTAGAGAGTCGGAGATGAATGGAAAAAAAATTCCTAGTTCGAACGGAGTAATAAGATTTTGAACCGGGGAAGCGTTCGTAGAGGAAAGCAAGCAAGCGAAGGCAGTGGCTGGCAGGTCTACCTACTCCTCCTGAGCGACAAAGTGCTGGAACCCACTGACCAGAATCCGCCAATTGAATCTTTTAAGAGTGCGTTTGGTATTTTTTTTTCTCAAAAATAATTTATACTCAAAATTAATCTTTTAAATTTATGTTCTAAGGAATAAATAAGTAGATTTATTTATATATATTCCCTAAATACTTTTCTATTTTGGGGATTTGAGAAAAAATTACGTGCTGTTATTTTCTGTTCTGAAGAATAAAAAAAAGTAGAAAAAATACAAAAATATAATAATTACCAAACATGCCATAAAATTCCGTATGTTTTTTTACTTGAAGCCACGCAGTCCGCTTGCATGGATCATGACCGTACCAATCATCACCATTTCAGGTAAGGTAAAAACACTAAAAAGGTCATGAAGTGAGTTTGCTGACTTAGCTACACAATTTAACTGAGTTATTAATAGTAAAAGAACAATTCATTTTGTTATATAAGGAAGAGGCTGCCTAATTGCTTCAAAAGAAAAAAGAAATTGGTGAAAATTAGAATATTGTCCATTATATTGCCAAAGCCTATTAATAATATTCAGTTCAAATTTGGTAAGCAACTAACAATGACGAATACTATCCATGGTGAAACAACCATTTAATTCCACTTCTACGCTAAAGTTGTGGACATATTTAGTGCTTAAATATGTAGAACCCATTTTACTATATCATCAAATGAGCCTTTAGAGGCTAAGATCGATTATTAAGAGATGAGATGAATTTTATTGGATATTTACATGTGATCGACTTGTTCAAAAGTTCAATGATAATTTGCCTTATCATTGATTTAATAGCTTATGGAAAACATTATTCTTTTGTCGTTAGATAAGAACAATTTATGTATATTGCTATATTATGAATAGTACATGCTTTGTTAGATGATTAAGATAAAGATAATATTAATTGTAATCGATTAGAGATATGTACAATTTAGATATACAACCTTGAAAGAAATGGAAAATAAAAGGAATAAGGTATGGAATCACACCATGCCATTTATCCAATTGAGACTTATTCTAATATTATTCACATGTGTATCTTAACCAACGGTGGTTTGGGACACCGGCGAGGGTTGTTGGACCAGCATGAGTGGATGGACGGACGGTGCCGCCAACGGCATGGTATGCCTAGCCACCGGAATGTCCCTCTGTTTTGGCTTTTTTAATTGTTAAAATTTTTTATTCCATGTCGTTGATGTATTAGAAGAGCAAGTCTACGTGTCGGGCTGCCATGTAAGCATTTCCTTCGTAAATTTAACGGGAGGAATTGTGCGGTTCAGGATGCATCTGGATAAAAGAAAAGTTCAACGGCGTGATCGAATACATTTAAAAAGAGTTCCAACAACTGCGGCCTACTTTATTCTTTTATTTTTTTGATTTTTCCATAACCATCAGCCATCACCATTGATGAATTTTAAATATTTTCTGGCATTGGTAGTCCTAGATTGCCTTCCTCGTGTTTAATTGTCGACCCTGCTTCATACACGATCCAAGAACATCAAAAAGACTTTAATATTATAGACTCCAATCTTTTATCAAAATCAATCCGAGATTAAAATGCGGAAGGTTTTTAGTATCACAAAATCAATAGACGTAAAAGGAAGGGAAAAAAGACATTATGGTAACATTGTTAGTGACACCTGAATAATTGGGCGATGGTCCACAATAATAGGAAAGGGTCCTCGAGACATGTTATTAACCAGCCACATAATGACACTTTGTAGCTTACAATTAATCTTTTGTCATGTCACTCTAATCATTGTTTTGAAAACATACAATTTCCTATTAAGCATGCTTAATCTCGTTATAGGGTCTTTATGATATCAAATAAGTTTAGATATACTGAGGGCATGTTCAGTAACAACATTTAGTGCTATAATTTAAAATTTTCAACACTTAAATTTAGTGCGGGAACTTAATAACTTTTAACTACATAGTTTAACCGATTGTTTGAATCGCAAAAAACAACTCAGTTTGTTAAGTAAGGATAGAGCTGCTTCATTAATTCAAATGAAAAAATTGGGCTGCAAATCTTACTAATTTTAGTAGAAGTACAGTGACTTTTACTAATCAAATCTTTGCTCGGGCTGCGTGGCACAATACTGAGCTACGTGCTTTAATCTTGGGGATAAGTACACTAATGGTGTCATAAGTTGTCTACAGCGCTCACTTTGGTGCCAAAAGTTTCCGCCAGATCACTTAAGTGCCAAATCGGAGAGAAAACGATCACTTTAATGCCACTGGCGAGAAATTATGACCAAAATGATTACGTGGCTTTATATTTTTTAAAAAAAAATTCGATAAACCCTTTAAACGACGTCGTTTTCTATCCTACTTAAGAAAAGGACGTCGTTTTGCCGTCCTATGTGGATGGCTTAGGAAAAACGACGCCATATTCCTCATTTGTGATTGAAATTAGGGTTTTTTGTTGTTCATCCTCGCCGACCAAGCTTGCTCAGCCACCGTCGCTTGGCCACTGTGCTCGGCCACCGTTGCTCAGCCACTATGCTCGGCCACTGTCGCTCAGCCACCATGCTCGGCCACCATCGCTCGACGAAGAAGTGATGGGAAAATAGGAGGCGAGGGCAGCGAAGGAGGAGGAAGAAGGGGGATTGAAGGTGCAGAGAGAGAAAAGACGAAGAGTGTGAGGGAAACAAGGAGGGCGCAAATGGAGATGGTAGATTGGGCTCTGTTCAAAGAGTGGCTGGTGCTAGTGTTGTTCTTCGAGGAAGAAGACGCCGCCACCATGGCTTCTCTCTCTCTGTTGGTGTTGTTCTTCAGAGAAGAAGATGATACTGCCATGGCTTCTCTCTCTCTGCGCTGGTGTTGTTCTTCAGGGAAGAAGACAACGCCGCTACCATGGCCTCTCTCTCTCTCTCTCTCTCTCTCTCTCTCTCAATTTGGGGATTTAGGGTTTTGACTTGGGATTTAAGACTCCAAACGACGTCGTTTGGTGGTTTACTTGCTGACTGGACTCTCCGGCGAGCCACATCGTGTAAAAAATTAATAATAAAAAAAGGCCATGTTGGATTTCCGGCGGTTTAGATCAGCGTTGGCACCAAAGTGAGCGTTTTTCAAACTTTTTGGCACTTAAGTGATCCGACGGAAACTTTTGGTACTAAAGTGAGCGCCGTACACAACTTATGGCACCATTAGTGTACTCATCCCTTTAATCTTGCATTCTTACTCATTTGTGCTGAACAATGAATCTAGTAAAATATGACATACAATTTCTTAAGCACATCAACGAGTTACTTCACTGTTCAGATCCACCCCTTTATCACAAGCATTAAAGGATGACCATTCATTAGTTCTTTCTTTGGTCAATTCTATGAACCGAATTACACCATTTTTTTTTTTTAAATTGATTCTAGTGGATGCTGACTGAGGAGTACGCAGCGCAGCCTTTCATTGTTGGAAACAAGCAATTCAATTCCATGGCGATGATTTGCTTGGCAAGGGCTAATTATGGCTACCCTAATTTCGCTCCTTTGGCAACAACAACTCAGAGTGGCAAAAGGTCTTACATCTAGTGCAATAACAACCCTGGAGTTCTAGAGAACTTAGCAATTTTTATGTAATTCCTAGGTTGTGATGGGGAATTTCTTCCCCAGATCCAGACCTATCAGACCACGTTAATCCCTACCGCTTATTTTGCGGGACACAAATTTGATGTTTAGGATTCGATGTTTTTCATCACTCTGTATTCACTTTGACGCTCACCCCCATTGTTTGAAGTAGCCGGTCGGCTTCCCTCGCTCGCTTGGGCGCCTTCTCTCTTTTCTTTCTTGACCTTTCAAGATGAAATTGAAAGGTCAAGTATTTAAATTTCAAGATGCGGATCTTTTTTTTTTTTTAAAATAAAAAATTTACCTTTAAGGGTTTTCTTAGTGTGGATGATAGTGAATTGCAAGACGATAGTCCCACTAATTCTTGGGTTTCCAGCAAGGAGAGAGAAGTTATTGAAGGGAAGCAGAGCCTTTCGTGACAACCCCATTGATAGTTCCACATCATTCGATTCAAAGGCTTTCTCTGGAGCATCCATCATTTGCTTGATTAAGTCCTGAAATAATTAATTGCCAAAATCTTTGGCTTAAGATATAAAGTGTGTTAAAAGTTTTAAAACTTTCAAAAAGTGCAATCAAACATTAAAACTTGTCAAGTTTGTGTAATTAAGTCGGTTACTTCATCAAAGCTTGACCAACGAAAAAAGTGATTGACTAGCATGATCACCATTGCCAAACGAGAGTGTGATGGTAATAGGGCAGTCACAAATTCATTTTGAGGAAACCTGTAGACTTCTTAAACCGATTTTAAGTTTTTAACTCTATTTCTTCTTGCATTTCCCTATTGGGAGCTTATATTTAGAGACAAAAATCAGAAGAGGGCTCATAGAATCAATGTTCTTGAATACGAAGAAAAAGAAAAATTAAATACTAAAGTATAAATAATTACAAGTAGAAAAATAGTATCACTTACTAAACAAAAATTGTTAATGTCATTATAAAGATTTATTAAATTTAAAGATGAAAAAACACTTGAAATGTTAACTTTGCAACTTGTTAACGAAATCATTGTGGAATGAAATGGTTTCTCATTCCTTTTGTTCGAATCAAATTGCTCTAGAACTTTCTTATGACCTAAAATTAAGGTCAATGATATTGGTTATACATAACTAAGAAGGATTTTCTTGTCTTATTTTAAGAAACATATCAAAGTAACAATATTCAAGAACATTAATTCTGTAGGGCCTCTTTTGATTTTTATCTCTAAAATTAAGCTTTCAATAAGGATATATAAAAGTAAAAAGAAAAAAATAAACAGAGTCAAAAATTAAAACCAATTTAAGAAGTCTACCAGTGCCCTCTGACCGTTACACTGTCATTTGATAGTTGATAGTCACGTAAGTATTTTTTAATGAAAAATACTAACAAATTTTAGAAATTGATTATATCAACTTATAAATTTTAAGAGTTAATTATATTTTATTTCTCACGACATAAATAGATGACCGAGGATGCCCGATTAAAAAATATTAAATTAATCGGGCATAGAGATGAGCCAAAGAATTGTCGGGCCAAAAGGGAGGGCACCAGTTGGAATTCTCAAGGTGTGACAACGGCAACTTAGACCTGATCCTAATTTCATATTTTTTAATCGGGCATCAAGGCGTGACAACGTCATCACACATGAGAATCCAATTGACCCCCCCCTTCCTTCCTCGGCCCCGAGAGTTATTTGGCTCATCTCGATGCCGGATTAATTCAATATTTTTTAATCCATTGTCCTGAATTGTCCATATTTGCCCTAAGCATTCGCATTAGATGTGCAACTCAATTATTAGTGGGGAAAAATGTTAAAAAAGTCTTAAATCTTTTTTTGGTGCCAATTAAGTCTTAAACATTTTTACGTTGTGTCAATTCAGTCATTTTCAACTAATTTTGGCCGGATTTTGCTGACTGGACGTCGGCCAGCTGATGTGGCCTAATCAATGCTAGCCGGAGGAAGAAGGAGGAGAAGAAAAAAAGACAAATAAAAATAATACAAATAAAAGGAAAAAAATTAAAAAATGTTAAAATATTATTAAAAATTATCCACGTAAGCGTCGATCTAGCCACGTCAGCTGGCCGGCATCCGATTAGAAAATCCGGCCAAAATTGGCCGAAGAAAGGACTAAATTGATACAATGTAAAAATGTTTAGGACTTAATTGGCACCCAAAAAAGGTTTAAGACTAAATTGATACAAATGCAAAAGGTTTATGACTTTTTTGAACACTTTTCAAAGTTTATCGCAAGACTTAAATGTTAAAAGTTTCAAAATATACACTTAAATATCACTTTTTTGAAAATTGAGATATTTAAGTGCTTACTCCAACAAGGTTGTCAGAAATCCGACGTGATATTATTTTAATAACAAAACTAGCCTGTGTGACTTGTCAAAATATTTCCGCAATCCTTATCTAAAATGACATGGTCTTCAATGTTCACTTAAGTACTAGTCGTGGTTAAAAAAGATCACTTAATTGTCAAGTTGTGGTGTAAGAAATCACTTAAGTGCCACTCATAATTAAAAGTGAATACTTACGTAGAAAGTGTTACTTAAATGCCAAAAATGATGTCGCTTAGCGTACTCTTGGTGTCTACATGGATATATATATTTTTTTAAAGTGTCCATTTTTTCTTCAATTTTGGCACTTACTTAAGTGTACCTTTAAGAAGTTTTGACACTTAAATATTCGTCAATGCCAAGTTTTCGTACTTGAAATGTCTGGCACTTGTGCGTAAACATATGACTAAAAAATAAATAAAACTCCCTTCCTCGGGTTGGGGTGAGCATCAGTCCAGGGTCAACCCTGGACTGACCCTGGACCAACCCAACCTTACTGGTCCTGGTTCGATTTATATATATAAATTACTTATAATTTTTTTTTGGGTAACGCAGGGAACCCCGTAAGTCGACAGGACCTACTACCACATTACTTTAGGTAAGAATCCCTAACGACCCCTCTGAGATTCGAACTTCTCTCGTTCGTGAGGGGGAGAGAGCCCGAGCTAGCTGCGCTGCTAAGAGCAGTGGTTATATAATTTAAGGTTAATACCCTAAAAAACTCCAAACTTGTACACGTGTGACAAATTTACCAAAAACTATTTTTTTGACCACCAAAAACCCCAAACTGGTATATCTTTGACAAATTTACCCCAAACTTATACACTTATGACAAATTTACCCTCTGTTAGTTTTCGTTAAATTTTAATTAAGTTAAATGATACATGACAATTGACTGGTTTACTAATTTGAGATCTTATATTTCGTTTGTCACAGTTTACAATTTTTGTGATTTTTTGTGGTATTAATCCAATTTAACGAAGGATATAATTGTTATAAATTCACCAGTTTTGGGTTTTTTTTTTTTTATGATCGAATAAATTAGTTCGACGTAAATTTGTCATAAATGTACAAGTTTAAGATTTTTTATGGTCAGTCGGGGTAAATTTGTCACGGGTGTACCGGTTTGGGGTTTTTTTATGGTTAAAAAGATAGTTTGAGGTAAATTTGTTACATGCGTACCGGTTTAGGGTTTTTCAAGGTATTAACCTTATTACTTATAATTTTTTTATATAGAAAAAATCTTAAAATAAATAGTGTCAAGAATATTAAATAGCTCCTTAGTGAGGACTTCAAGTAATTTTACATTATTCTTTAATAACTTAGATTTTTAATGTTTTTTATGGCGTCAATAGTCATAATTTACGAAAGAGAAAAATGTTTTTGTAAGGAGTTCTCATGGTGTCCAAAAAGACATAAACAACTCTTTATGGCATCTTCCTCTAGTATTCGTTCTCTTCTATCTTATTTGTCATCTTAGTATTCAATTTGCCAAAATTGAAAGAAATAACTTCTCCGCTCACCACTTGACACTCGCCTCGCTCGCTTTGGGTTACTTGTGCCACTCGCCGTTCAATGCTCACTTGGCTTGTTACTTCATGCTCGACATTTAATACTCATTCTGTTCGATGCTCACCCCACTTGACCCTCATTGCTTCCCTTTCTTAGCTGACCTCGCCTATCATCAAACCAATTGGATCGGTATGATCATTGGTTGACCTTTTAAGGAGTACAAAAAATGAAATAATTTTTTTTGGTTGGTCTTGGGTTGACCCTGAAAACGAACCGAACCCATTGGATCAGTTCGGTCCTCAATCGCTTTTTTAAGAAGTACAAAAAATCAAATAAAAAATTATTAGTTGGTCTTGGGTTGACCTTGAAACTATATCGAACTCATTGGGTCAGTTCAGTCCTCAATCATTTTTTTAAGGAGTATAAAAAAATGAAATAAAAAATTATCGATTGATCCCAAATTGACTCTGGAACCGGACCGAACCCATTAGATTAGTCCAATCCTCGGTCCCAAGCTCAATAGGGTCAATCCTCGGTCTCAAAAATTAAGGACCAATACTGTGCGGGTTAGTTATAGGGTTATGGGGTAGACCGGTCCAATCCAGACCATGCTCACCCCTACTCCCAAGTGCCCGAAAACCATCATTTTCCTATTTTTTCGCCATTTACGAAAGTAGGTAAAACTCCCAAAATAATAATATCTTGAAATAATTTCTTGTATTATAGAATTAAGGGGGCGATATATGATATTTGTGTAAGAGTTTTCCTAATGTGGACTACATTAATTGATATTGTAATTTGATGTTTTTACGGCTACCGTAAAACATGGCTGGTCTAAGGTGAGATAGAAGGTTTCTTAATTAGTCTAATATAAATTTGGTAGTGTAGTGTGGGCCGAGTTGAGCCTGGCCCGTAATGAGGGGGACTGGCCGGAAACTCTATAAATAGTACTCAAGTCTCTCCTCTAACTCTAATTCTCACATGTATCCTCACCTAAGGGGCGTTTACCTAACGCTACACGTGAGAGGGCTACCTCATTGAGCCAGTGATATGGATGACAATAGAGGAGAAGGACTTGATGCGTGGATCCCCTTTATATGTGGGTAATCCTTTTTCTGCTTCCGCTTTATGTTCGATGGATTCAGGTGCATTAATCTTTCTACTCAATTATGCATGTTCTTGTTCTGGTTATGGAGATCTTGGGGTTGCGCAATTTGTATCCAACATGTGGTATCAGAGCTAACATAACCCTAGAACTTGAACGCATAAAGCTTTTTGCCTAATTTGTACGGATTAGCCCTAATTAGTACGGATCTTGCCATAATTTGTGATTTTCAAGAATTTTTGTTCAATAAAAATAAAATTAAATCACAAATTCCAACCGGGGCTCGACGAGACGAGCAAGACGGTTAGCGGCGTGTCGCCGAGAGGAGGCCACAAGCGCCCCACGCGGCCACGCGCGCCCGCTGGGCGTCGAACGCGAGCCGCGCACTCGGGCGCGCGTGTGGGCGCGTGGAGGCTCGGATCGGCGCATGGCTGGCGGCTTTGGACTCGTATGGTGATTTCCTATCTAGTGGTATATTTATTTTACATGTTTGATAATTTTATGGATATGAAAATACATACGGAACCCTAAATACGTGTATTTTTAGTGTATTTTGCGTATTTTTCTTATATTTTCTGTGAAATTGAAAATATAAGTGTTGGGTTAAGGTATGTTATCACATAAACATTATAATTGTATGATTCATCAATAAAAATTAAACTTTATTGTGAACTGAAGCTGGCTTAATGAGATACAATCAGTATGGGATAGTATTTGAGCTATGTATTGAGCTGATGAGAAACAGTAAATGTTATGAAACTTTGGTTGCTCAAGCATACTCCTTGACACGCTGGTAATCTTTGAATGATGGACGTCTTAAGAACTCGTGACCAAACTGATTGTACCGATTAACACATCTGCTGAATGTGGGTAATGCATGTCAATTAAGTTACTGCATATTATACATGAACTCATCTGGTCACTTGTTAATATCTATCAAGTTGAATATCTTTTTATGATTAAGGAGTATGACAATATTTATGCATAGCTATAATATCTACTGTTAAATTTTAGATATTTAGTTATATATTTGATTATGTTTTTTTTTACTCAATATTATAGACCACTGGTTGATGCAATGATAATTTGTTGCTTAAAATTGGCTAATAAATCACCTATTGGTCTTGGAGTCATGTTTTGCCTTATGAAACTCATGAGCAATAATGGATCAGCTGTCAAGCTTGTCGATTTGGTGTACCCTGTATTACTATTGATGTTAATTTGTGAGAGATATTTTAGATCAACATTCTTTTTATGTTGTTCTGGTAATATGTAATTAGGGTGCATAAGAGATATTTTATTCTCTGTTATGAGAATTTTCTTGTGTTGCTGTGATCGGTGATCTCATTGGAATATGTCTTTCAGGTTCGCTATATATATTTATATATATGTATGATTAATTTTTATTAATGGATAAAACAATGTAATTAGCATAATATGTGATTTTAGTGATAACATGCTCCTATCACTAAAGTTAAAATCACATGTATATGGTGTATGTGAGGAGTAAAATTTATATCCCTGGTATGAGAGAATTTCAATGATTTAATTGAGTAGTGATCGCCAAAGTGGCACGCTTGATTGGGTTTGAGAAATTTCGATCTCGTATGCTGATTGGGATGTCTCCTGGTCTAATGCGTGGTCATACTCCCAAAGGAGGTGATTGTGTATTAGTTCATGGAGGGATACATGATGGTGTCGTAGAGGATTGACTGATTCCAATGATTCATCTGCCCAAAGGTGATGAATTCACGAAAATTAGAATATATTCTCATAACCACTATCATGTGGGGAGTGTACAACTGCATGTCATGTATTCTGCCCAAAGGTGATTATATGATTATGCGTGTAACTCTCTGGATGTGTACTTGTATGTCAAGTTACACAGTGCTCACATGATGCTAATTATATACATTGCTTGGTTTTCAGTCACATTTTTTGTAATTAATAACTTCATTATTATTGAGGTTTTTACTACTTCAAATTTTAAGTTGTGGACATATGATTTGTTGCTTGAGAAAAGAGCAATTGAATTTGCTTACTATCCATAAAGCGTTCCATTCTGGAACACTTGAAAAGAGGTTTGCCTGCGAATTGCACTGCTATAAAATGATGAAAGCCTTAGTTGCTTGAAATTATGTCTTATCTGATATTGAAATTATGACACATCTGCAAAAATTGTGTTTAAGTCCTAATGACATATACATCTCATATATGATTTAAATGTTGTTAGGTTTAACAGTGGCCGTGAGTATTTTGGCAAGTATGACAATGCGAAATAGCTTAAAGGGTCATTTGTCAAATACTTGGTAGATTCTTAGGTGGTAACTTAATTACTATGCCTGAAAATCCTGACAAAAGATTCACTCGAAATTATTTTGTATCTTACCTAGATTGTTCAAAAGGGTATTGATTTTATGACCCTGAAGGAGGTATAAGAGTTATGGAATCACATACTATAAAATTTCTATAGCTCGACGTAATTGTAGAGGATAGCTACTCTTAGACTATTAAGGATAATAGTGTAATGGAAGATCACTGTGTCTTTGTCTTTACCTATACAGACAATTGTGGTACAGACAATTGTAGAATCTCCTATACCATAAATTAAACTTGTTGAGGTTCAATGTACTATTCTTGATATAGTTTATGATGAATTTTTTTTTTTTCAAATCTTTCAAGTATAGAATGAAGTGGTGGTAACTTTATTAAGGAGATTTGTTAGGGAAAGACGATCAGTTATTCCATTAGACTATATAGTCTATTTATGAGAGCATGACTATAATATCCACTACATGGTTGATTTAACGACATAAATAAATGTTGTTTCTTATCCTCAATCAAGTATATGATTAGATGCCATAAAATGCGATATACAATCTATGAAACATGTTTAGAAACTTACTAACTTGTCTAAAGATCCCAAGTTTATTAGTTGCAAATTAGCGTACAAAACTAAAAGAATTTCAAAGAAAGATTGTGGAATTTAAAGCCAAATTGGCAGTTAAAGTTTTCATTTTGAAAGAGGGGTGGATTGTTTATAGTGAAGAAATAACTATTTCTTTAAAAAATTCTTTCAGAGTAAATACGGCATTATTTATTTATTTATATATGGAGTTACGCCAAATAAATACAAAATATATATTGTGCAATCGGATGATTTTGCAACAGATTCAAGTAAACTTGTGTGTAGACTGAAAAGTTCGAATTTATGGTCTTAAGCAAGTTTCCAGATAATATTATTTAAGTTTCATAGTGTTGTTATTTTGTTCAATTTGGAACAAAATAATTCAATATACTGCAAGGTTAGTGGGAGGAAATTTATTTTTCTCATACTTTATGTACATAATATTTTGCTTACAAGTTGTAACATTGAGACATCTTATATCATTTGTACTGAGGTCTATAATGATTGTTTTTGCTATATTATATTAGATTTTCTCGGAGGATATTTGCTGATTGTATATTGGAAATATTCAATATACATCATTGCAAGCCAGGAATTGCTCCTGTTGTTAAGGGTGATGGACTAAATCTATCACATTGTCCTTATTTAGATATTGAGAAAATCTAATTAAAGGGAGTACATTGTGTCAGTGCACTTAAAAGTATAATGTATGCTCGAATTTACACTAGACTAAATGTTGTCTTTGTGACGAGACTTCTAGGTAGATAACGGTCAAATCCAAGACATGATCACTAGGTTGCTATCAAAAAGGTTTTAAGGTACTTAAAGAAGATAAGAGATTATATGCTAATTTATAGACATGTTCAATTCTTGCAGTTAGTAGGGTATTTAGATGTAAACTTTACTGGCTGTTTTGATGACATGCAATCAATAACGGAATACATATTTATGTTAGCAGTAAGTGTAGTAAATAAAGTTCTATGTCATCTTCTACTATGTAAGCAGTGTTAGTAACATTCTTTTAGGCTATTACTTGGCTTTTAGGCTCCAGAACCTCATGAAGGAGTTGATCATTTTAATTTTATGGATAGATCCATATGGTTGTATTGAGATAACAAATTTGTAGTATTATTTATTTACTACAGAGGTCTCAATGGGTTTAAATATATGGTGGTAAAAAAATTTTGACAAAAAATAAACGGTACAGAAAGGTGACGTTTTAATATAATATATTTTCACAGATGATGTGATTGCTACGCCCATGTGTATTTGAGTGACATGTTATTAGCATGGACCTAGGAGTATCTTCGGATACTGTTGTTTAGTAGGAACTATTTTGGCTTTACTCTTATAAAAGTTCACATCTGTGGTTCGTTACACTTAGTAACGGTTTGATATGTATCAACTTTTGCATTCAATAAAATATTTTGAATGTGTTGTTATTATGTTGAATACATATTGATAAAGTCTCAAGGGATTGTATAAACCTTGAGTGAAGGCTAGGGGCATCCGGGCATCCGGTTATTAGCCTTGTGTATATGTCTTGTGATACATAAAGAAATGTTAACCATAAGGACAAGACATATGTGGGTTCATTGGAACCATAAAGCATTCTCTTGTGGCACAAGTTTTTGTGACACCTAAGGTAAGAAAATGGTGACTAACAAATGGGATCTCTCCATGAGAGATGTTATCCATTTACCACACTACCATATTGAATCCATATCAATAAAGTTGAGAACACTCGTAACCATGGAATGCTCTGTGTGTATACATGCAGTTACTGCCATGATTCGGTGTTTAAGATTTTATGGGATAGGATTGACTATTAAGAATTATCTCTGGATCAATGTGCGCGCATAATGTACGATTTCAATTAATATAGTCCAAGTTGAAGAATGTAAGAGTTTTCCTAATGTGGACTACATTAATTGATATTGTAATTTGCTGTTTTTATGGTTACCGTAAAACATGGCTGGTTTAAGGTGAGATAGAAGGTTTTCTTAATTAGTCTAATATGGGGCTGGCTAGTGTGGGCCGAGTTGAGCCTGGCCCGTAATGAGGGGGACTGGTTGGAAACTCTATAAATAATGCTCAAGTCTCTCCTCTAACCCTAATTCTCACATGTATCCTCACCTAATGGGCATTTACCTAACGCTACACGTGAGGGGGCCACCTCATTGAGCCAGTGATACGGAGGGCAATAAAGGATAATGACTTGATGCGTGGATCCCTTTTATATGTGGGTAATCCATTTTCTACTTCCGCTTTATGTTCGATGGATCCGGGTGCGTTAATCTTTCTACTCAATTATGCATGTTTTTGTTCTGGTTATGGAGATCTTGGGGTTGCGCAATTTGCGTCCAACAATTTGACTTAACTTTTAGGGATAAGTGTTCTAGAAGTCCTAAAACTTGTCACGAAAATGCATTTCAGTCATAAAACTTGCAAAAAATGCATTTCAGTCCTACAACTTGTCAAAATGTTTCAAACGAGTAATAAAATCGACGCCGTCTAATTTCTTAACGGAAAAAGCTGACGTGGCCCCCGAGTGGCTTTTTTTAATCATTTCTCTCTCTTCCGTTGCGAATAGTTTAAAAAAAAAAGCCACGCATGCAGAACGACGCTGTCTCCTCCTTTCTCCTTCGCCACAACGCCGTCTCCTCCTTTCTCCTTTGCCACGACGCCGTCTCCTCCTTTCTCCTTCGCCACGACGTCATCTCCTCCTTTCTCCTTCCCCACGACATCGTCTCCCCCTTCGTTTGTACGTCTTCTTCACCATCGTGTTCTCCCTCCCCTCTCCATGTCTACGTATTCTTTCGCTTTCCAAGTATCTCCTAAGCCCCAAATCGAACTCGTCCGAACCCTAAGCCCCAAATCGAACTCGTCCGAACCCTAAGTCCCAAATCGAATTCATCCGTACCCTAAGTCCTAAATCGAATTCGTCCGAACCCTAAGCTCCAAATTTGATGATTTGCGGTTCTCTTGCGATTTGGGTCCTCATCGACCTCGAGTTCGACACTCATCATGAGTTTGTGTTCTTTCATTCCTTTGACGATTGTGAGTTCGTGTGAAGACCTCTTTGCAGGAGTCTGGAAATCTCAGCGGTGAAGCGATTGGTGTCGGGGACGACAACAGGGTCAGCGAAGACGATGGCGACTCCTCCTCACGCATGTATCGCTCTCTGCATTATAACATTTGGGTATCTCATGGTAATGCTACGATTTTTTTTGTTTTGCAAAGGTGCTTTAATCTCTGCATTATGTAAAACGATGTTAATTAGCGTCCTCATTTCTTCATTATTTGGAGTTCAGAGAGCTCGAGTTTGACACACATCAACTTTATGTTCTCTTCTTTGATGATTGCGAGTTCATGCAAAGATATGTCTTGTGAGCATCTCGGCGTCTCAACGGCGGAGGGAGCGGCATCAGGGACGGCGATGGTGACTCCTCATGCAGGTATCACTCTCTACATTACAGCATTTGGGTATATCATAGTAATATTATCATTTTTTTTTTTTGTTTTGCAAAAGTGTTTTACTCTCTACATTATAGCGGCGTTTTACTCTCTACGTTATGGTTGTTTTGCATTTTCCAATTCTTGTGATATATTATAACATTGCAGCAAATTAGAACATTGCTCTCACTATTGATCATGTAGTTGCATTGTGGTTGTAAAACGGATTATGCTAATTTGCTGTTTCTGTATTGATTGTTAGTCTTTTACATAAATATCTTCAATTTAGAACTTGAACATTGCTTCGATAATTTGATGATTGAAAGTGCTCTGCTTTTTGTTTCTGTTCCCTTGTAGGTCCAATGGCCGAGAACAAAGTTTATGTCACTGTTCGCTATGGAGGTAAATTTAAAGTTGGCCCACCATTGGAATACATATGTAGAAGGGCTGATGTTGCTGAAATAAGTTTAAGTAAGCATTCACTGTCTAGTATAATTGAAACTATTGAGGCTTTGGGTGTGTGTAGAGTAGAGAAACTCTTTTACAAAGTTCCTGGAAGTAAGACTCTTGTAGACGGAGTAACTCTTAGGTATTTATGGGATAACGCTGATGTGATGGATCTATTTTATCATCATCTGTGCTCTGAAAATATTACACTATATGTTGAGCATGTTGATAATGAAAAGGCAGGAGCTGAGATGGGGGGTGTTGAGATGGAAACTGGAGGTATGTCTAATGTGATTAGGAATACTGATGATGACGGGAATCAGGCTGAAGTTGCCAATAAGGATCAAGATGAGGAAGAGGATGATGATGCACATAATTTGGTGGATATGGAACAGTCGAGTGATGATGATGACTTTGAACTGGTTGAAGCAAGGAAAAAATTAATTGAATTTTCAGCAAGACATAGGCTCCAAATTTTAAATTATAGTGAGGCAACTAGTACTTCCCAACCACCGATTGTGGATGAGGCTCAATCATTAGATGATTCTGGGTACGAAACAAAGTATGTTGATTCAGATGAGGAAGGCAGTCTTCAATCAATTTTAAATGATGAGGGTGGTGAAGAGGCTGATGTTATTTCAAGGAGGAGAAGTAGGTTCCCATCATATGATCAAAGTGGTACAAATCCATAATTTATTGTTGTCATGACATTTGAGGATGCAACTGAGTTCAAAAATGCAATTTTGAAGTATTCTGTGGCTAAGCAAAGAGCAATCAAGTACACTAAGAACACAAAAAGTATTGTAAGAGCCAGGTGTGGCCAGAACAATTGTAACTGGATGATCTATGGTGCTTTTGATAGCAAAACTGGGTCATTTCATTTGAGAAGGTATGTAAATCGGCATATATGTAGTATCACTTTCGAGAATAAGAGAGTGTCTAGCACTTATTTAGCTAAGCACTTCATGATTCTCATTTCTGCAATGCCTAAAATCAAAGCACCTGAGTTAAAGAAATTAGTTAGAGAACAACTTGGAGTAAATGTCACTTTCAGTAAGTGTAGGAGAACAAAGCTGAAAGTATTGAAGGAACTTCAAGGCAATTACAAGAAGGAATATGCACAGATGCACGACTACTTGGGAGAGCTTTACACTGCAAGCCCTTCAAGCACTTTTAAATTGAAAGTTGAAAGGCCATGGCCAAATTCTCTACCAGTATTTGATAGGGTTTACATTTGCTTTGATGCTTGCAAAAAAGGTTTTTTGGCTGGATGTAGGAAGATCATTAGATTAGATGGATGTTTTTTGAAGGGTTTGATCAAAGGTGAGTTGTTATGTGCCGTCGGAAGGGATGACAACAATTAAATGTATCCAGTGGCATGGGCAGTGGTAAGAATCGAGAATAAGGACACATGGACTTGGTTTATCGAATTGTTGAAGTCAGACCTCGATATGTGTAATGGTGACGGATGGGCGTTGATAAGTGATCAACAAAAGGTATGCTTTTTTTCTGTTTTCATTTGTAAATTGATTGTGACATTACAATTTTTTTCTTTCTGTTTTCATATATATTTTCTTTTTTTCGGTAATTGTCAGGGTCTCATCCAATCTGTAGCTGAATTGTTGCCAAATGCAGAGCATAGGATGTGTGCAAGGCACATTTATTCCAATTGGGGTCAAAAATACAAAGGAAAACAGTTACTGAGACAATTTTGGAGATGTGTCAAAAGCAATAATATGTCAGATTTCGAGATGCATAGACAAAGGTTGAAGGAACTGACTCGGGAAGGTCATGATGACTTATTCCGTATTGAGCCAAAACATTGGTGCAAAGCCTTCTTTGACACCGATATTAAATGTGATGTCGTTAATAATAATCTGAGTGAAGCGTTCAATAGCAGGTGTGTGGAAGCTAAGTGCAAGGCCATTGTAAGTATGCTGGAGGATATTAGAATCATGGTTATGAATAGAATGCATACTGAGAGGGATGGATGTGCTAGGTGGACTAGAAATTATGGTTCAAGGATTATGCGTAAGTTACATGAGAATACATCTGCTAGTAGGTATTGCCATTTGATATGGAATGGAAATGAATGATATGAGATTACAGAAGGTGGTGACAAATATGTTGTTGATTTGAATTTGGAAACTTGTTCTTGTAGAGCTTGGGAACTTAGTGAAATTTCATGTTGCCATGCAATTTGTGCAATACACCATAAGAGAAATGATCCGACCGACCATCTAGTCAAGTGCTTTAACAAGGAAAAGTATCTAAGTGCTTCTCAATTCATGATGCCTACAGTGAGAGGACAGAAATTTTGGAATAAAACCAGTAAAGAAGCTCCTCAACCCCCACCAATGAAGAACATGCCTGGTAGGCCAAAAAGGAGTAGAAGAAAGCAACCGATTGAGCTTGTAAGAGGTGATAGAATGACTAAAGAGGGTAAGCAAACGACTTGTTCTGCTTGCAAACAAATTGGACACAAGCGCAAGGGATGTCCTTTAAAAAGGTATTTTCTCAACTAAGCGATCATCTTAATCTTTGGGCATGTCACTTTAACATGTTGTTAATCAATACTTAATATGTGCTTCTCAGGCCAATGCTGGGGCCAATGTACGTACATCCAATGCTCAGGTCAATGTATGTACATCCAGTGCTCATGCTAGTGCAAGCACAGCTGAAGCTTATGCTCAATCTCAGGCTAATTCCATTGGTCCAAGGCTCGGAAAAAGACAAGTAAGTTGTCATCTAACCATTATTGTAAGTTGTGTATATCAAGATTCCAATTTAGTAATTTTGAATATATATTCAGGCTAAAGCTAAAGCAACGACAAGCATAGCTAAAGGAGGATCCGAAAGCCATGCCAATGCTTCTGCAAATGCCAATTCAATAGGAGACAATAGTGGGCATGTTAATGCTTCTGCTCAGGCTAGTGCAGATGTAAGAGAATGTAGTGGTCGTGCAAATGTAAGAAAATATAGTGCCACCGCTTCTGCTCATGCTAGTGCTGATGTTAGAGGATGTAGTGGTGAGGCCAATGCTTTCGGTGAAGTTCGTTCGGATTAAGGGGAAGGCAGTGCACCGGCCAATATAATGGCTAAGCATAGACGTGAAAAAATTCCGGTGAGTAATACCTCAATCCCCAAGTATACATGTATTGTGACTACGTTCTCATGTTGAATGAATTTTCTATTATTTCAATTTAAAAGACCTACCACTGAAAATTGCATGATACAGAGAGAATCACAAGCCAAGAGGATGAAAATGATAAAGTTAGGTGTTGACGCAAATCCTATGACAAACCTTCATATTAGCAAGGTGAGTAATATTTTTAAATTTTTATAATAGCAATTACTTATCTCCTTAAGCTAAAAAGATACTCATTCTTATGTAGCCTAATACAATTGGTGCAAGAATCGTTAACCTACCGGAGAAAGGGGTAGTCACAAGAGCTACGTCAACAGCAAAGGTGCATTCCCAAGTCAGTGCACAACCTCAGTCATATCATATATCAGCAGCTTCTCGAAAACAAATTGCAGTGACGCCGAAGCCACTATTACAACCCAAGGCCACTTCACAGCGTCAGTCATATCATGCAACAGTAGCTCCTCCAAAGCACGTTGCAATGAAGCCAACGACACTATCATAACCTCAGGCCAGTTCTCAAGCTCAGTCATCTCAAGCTACAATAGCTCAGAAGCATCTTGGTTTAAAGCAAAAGGCATCATCACAACCCCAGGTAAGTTCCCAACCTCAATCATCTCGTCTAACATTACCTCCTCGAAAGCTTGTTGCGCTGAAGCCAAAACCACTATCGCAACCTCAGGCCAATCCCGAAGCTCAGCCATCTAAGGCTACAATAGCTCAAAAGCATCTTGGTTTAAAGTGAAAGGCACCATCACAACCCAAGGCAAGTTCCCAATCTCAATCATCTCGCGCAACATTACCTCCTCGAAAGCATGTTGCGATAAAGCCAAAGCCACTATTACAACGTCAGGCTCAGTCATCTCAGGCTACAACAACTCCTCCAAAGCCTATCGCTGCGAGACCATATATAAGGAAAAGCGCCAGAATTCAGAATCAAGTGAAGGCTCAACCTCTTTGGACCACGGAGACCATCATATTGGATTGATATGTCTGCTGAAATTGGTGTTGTTAGGTGAATGTATATCAATTATTAGCTGGTTTTTTGTATGAGACGTGTAGCGTTTGTGCATAGAACCTTTTTTGCACTAAAAGTGCATATTTTGTTGAACAAAACCTTTTGTGCACTGAAAATGTAAGCATGTTGCTTTGTCAATGAATCATGTTTCAACAAGTTATGTGGGATGCTTGGTTTTGGTTTGGATAATGCACAAAAGTGATTACTCTTCGGGATTGTTAATAGGTAATTACTGAAATTGGCCATGCAGAATTTTCATTTTATATGATGGGGTTTTGCTCTACGTGGTCTCTGTGGCCCGCATTGGATGATTCATGGAAGATTTGATTAGGTAACTTAGGTATTGTAGCCGACTACTTTGATTTCACTTGATTTTTTACACATTCCATTTGAGGCAAGCTCGTTATTAAAATTATGAAAAAAATCACCAATTAACAATCTCAATTGCATAATAAGGGAGTCGTCACCATTTTTTGAAGTTGCAAATTTATTCTAGTGGCAATAGCTCATGTAGTGCTATTGACAAGCACACAAATCAAGCAACATTTTGTAATGTGATAGTAATTTCTCGCATGGCAAGCAACCGGTCTTGCAAACTACAGACTCACATCAGATCTCATTCCCATCTCAATTATCCACAACTAGTGTTCAAATTTACAAACTCAGATAGAAAGTACTATGGAAGACTTAGAAATTTCCCACCAACTTTCACATTATATATAACCAATACAGCGATATAACACATGCATAGAATGAATGCTGATTGATATAGCATCTTCCCTTTCTTTACTTGTGCAAGCTCCTCCTTTAAACGTATATTTTTCGCCTTTTGACTCTTCATTTCAGCTAGCAATGAGCTCACCTCGACTCCGTCACCCCTCGATTGGCTTGATTCAGACAATGTTTGATTTCTTTCAAGGAGGTCAACTATCATGTCCCTCACATGATTTGGTATCTTTGGATCCACCCACATGAAAAAATTGCAGCAACTTGGACTATCAAACTTAGCACATCCATGGAACCTTCTTCCTGCGTTTTTCTTTGTCTTTGCCATAAGAATTGGCGATTGAAGGCCACAATAACATGTTGGCTCCGAGTTGACCTCATTAGGAGTTACGCTACTTGATGCAGATGTTGCTGCCCTCATTCTTCTGGGCTTCGTATTATAGGAACCTAATAGAAGTATATTAGCTATATTATGATTCCTTCATAACGTCTTCATATTAATAATTTCTGTATAATGCAGTGTGTTTACTCGAGAGATTTAGGAGATGTTTTCAATCTCCAAAAAACATCTTTTTTTTCATATGCACTGTATGAATAGACAACCATAACTTACTTCTGCATTAATGTTCTAATTTGTCACTAGTATTGGAGAATGGAAAATAACAAAATGCTATAATGCAGAGAGCGATACCTGCGTGAGGAGGAGTCGCCATCACCGTCGTTGACCCTGTCGTCGTCCCCGATGCCAATCGCTTCGCCGCTGAGATGTCGAGACTCCCGCAAGCGAGATCTTCGCACGAACGCGCAATCGCCAAAGGAAGGAAAGAACACGAACTCACGACGAGCGTCGAACTCGAGGTCGATGAGGACCCAAATCGCAAGATAACTGCAGATTGTCTAATTTGATTTGGGGCTTAGGGTTCGGACAAAATCGATTTGGGGTTTAGGATTCGGATGAGATCGATTTGAGGCTTAGGGTTCGAATGAATTCGATTTGGGGTTTAAGGTTCGGACGAGATCGATTTGGGGCTTAGGGTTCGGACGAATTCGATTTGGGCTTTAGGGTTCGGACGAGATCGATTTAGGGCTTAGGGTTTTGGACGAATTCGATTTGGGGTTTAGGGTTCGGCCGAGATCAATTTGGGGCTTAGGGTTTGGACGAATTCGATTTGGGGCTTAGGGGACACTCGGAATAGAGAAAGAAGAAGTAGAGACAGAGGTGGGAGGAGGAGACGGCGTCGTGGCGAAGGAGAAAGGAGGAGACGGTGTCGTGGCGAAGGAGAAAGGAGGAGATGATGTCGTTCTGCATGCGTGGCTTTTTTTTTTTAAACTATTCACAACGGAGGAGAGAGAAACGATTAAAAAAAGCCACGCGGGGGCCACGTCAGCTTTTTCCGTTAAGAAATTAGACGGCATCGATTTTAGGACTCGTTTGAAACATTTTGACAAGTTGTAGGACTGAAATGCACTTTTTACAAGTTTTAGGACTGAAATGCATTTTCGTGACAAGTTTTAGGACTTCTGGAACACTTATCCCTAACTTTTAGGGAGGAAAAAGAATAAGGAAATAAACAAAGCAGAAACAGATAGATGAAAATGGCCTCGTAAAGCTAATCGACAGTAAAGGGAAAGGGGACGAAAGTTAACGCACCCCGCAAGCAATTGGCGTGTCGACGAAAATCAAGTACATTGGGAAATTATATGCTTGTTTTGTTAGAGCGTTTTTGATTTGAGAACCATTGTCTTCCCCCGCACCCAAAAGATATTATATGCTTGTTTTGTTAGAACCTTTTAATTTGAGAACACATATTATCATACTCAAAAGTTCTACAAACAAAAGATAATATATGCTTGTTTTGTTTGAGGGTCTTTTATTTGAGAACACATACTATCATACCCAAAAGTCAATATTAAAAGTGACCAGTGACTAACCATGGTTACCCAAACAAAACATGGTTACTCGAGAGGGTGAGAACACGTAAGTCAAGATCAAAAGTGCCGCTCCCCTTGGAGACTCCTCTCCCTATCTCGTAAGTCGTATGGAATGCTACTGCTGCTCCCCTTGGGGCCCCAGGCTCCTCTCCAAATTTTAATGCTGCTCCCCTTGGGGCCCCAGGCTTCAAATTTTAATGCTGCTCCCCTTGGGGCCCCAGGGGAGCAGCAGCAGCATTCCATACGACTTACGGGATCCTCTCCAAATTTTAATGCTGCTCCCCTTGGGGCCCCAGGCTCCAAATTTTAATGCTGCTCCCCTTGGGGCCCCAGGCTCCAAATTTTAATGCTACTCCCCTTGGGGCCCCAGGGGAGCAGCAGCAGCATTCCATACGACTTACGGGATCCTCTCCAAATTTTAATGCTGCTCCCCTTGGGGCCCCAGGCTCCAAATTTTAATGCTGCTCCCCTTGGGGCCCCAGGGGAGCAGCAGCAGCATTCCATACGACTTACGGGATAGGGAGAGGAGTCTCCAAGGGAAGCGGCACTTTTGATCTTGACTTATGTGTTCTCACCCTCTGTGTTCTCTATCTCATGATTGCCTATATATATAGATCACCCCTCCACTCCCCTCTCCGCAAAAATTTCAACAATGCAACCCAAAAATTCAAGCGTAGAACGATCTCTTTCTCTCCGATCTCTCTCAAGCTCTTGAAGGTGTGCTCATAGTTTCCCTCCTCATTTGTTTGATAGTACTACTTTTTGGGGTAATTTCTATCAGGGTTTATTGCTTTGATTTTTGAGCTAGACAAGTCGTTTCCACTATACATCAGTGGATGAATTCATTTGCCCAGGTTAAGCTCCTAGAGTGCCAATTTCCTAGTCAGATACAAAGTCCATCGGTACATCATCAGCCTTGAGGCAAGGCATGGGTGAAAATAACGACGGTGGGATCGAGCAGATTGCAATGCTCGATGGGTTTGAGAATTCATATGGAGGATTCACTGTGGAGGTGAAGGAGGATATGGATGCTGATCTATTTGCCCCCTTGCTCCAAGCTTCAACATCAAGCTGGAAACTACAGGTAAATGAAATTGTATTTCATCGGTCTTGTCAATTTAGTTATTTTTTCCGATTTGTAAGAATACCGCTCTGTTCTACTCCATTTCTTCTTATTGGGTATCATTTGGTTGCAGGGGAAGAAAGGAGTCTGGCTCAAATTGCCCCGGGAATATTCACATCTTGTTGGCATCATAGTGAAGGTACACATTAGAGGTGTCAAAATAAATCCAAAACCCATTCTTTAACCATTTTATATAGGCCAGACCGTAAATAAATTGGCTAAAAATATTAGAAATGGATTTGAATGGTCCAAAAAAAAAAAAAAGCAAGGAAAAATTACAAATAAGGCACTAGTCGATCGAATATTTCAACTAATCAAAATGTATTTTTGTCCAATTACAATTTTAATTTTAAATTATTTTAAATATTTTTTTTCTTTTTCTTTTCTGGGAAGAGCCAGTGGCCTTCATCAAGGCAAGGGTCGCCTTGCCGGTCACCGGCAAGAGTGGCCCTCACTAGATCCGGCAAAAGAATGATGACAACCCTTATTTAAAACTTTCTCAAAAAGAAAAAAAATCTAAATATATGGGTCTAAATTGGTTGGTTGGACATCCATGTCAAACCCTTTTCCGTTTTACATCCCCATTCCTCTTATGACCTTGCCACCTAACCCACAAAGATCAAAATCGCCCTTCTCCTTCCGCCTTCTTTGCCTCCTCCTTCTCTCTCTCTCTTCATAGCATCCGCCCAAGGAAAATATGAACGACTCCTTGAACGCTCTTCTTGGATGCATCGACCCCGACCCCTCCGACTTCGGTTGCTCCTTCGCCTTCAACGGGATTCCATCGGCGACATCTTCGACGCCTCTCCCGCCAGCGACATCGACCGTCTCAAGTACCTCCTCGAGACCGGCGCCAACGTCAACGCCCGGGACCGGTGGGCTTGAGCCTCACCAACGGCGGTCGTTGAGTCCTCGGCCTGCCTCACTTCCGTGGCTAAGAATTAGCTCTGTTCCCCGAGGGATTTAGTTCAACTCGACAGTCCATGCTTGTTAAATCTCTTTCTAGCATAAATTTTGGCAGATTTAGGTATGATAGACGTTCCTAATTTGGCAGGAAGGATTTAAGTACCATCATGCTGAACCAAATCACTCGATTCTTGTCTGCTGGCTTCCTGAGATCGCTGATACTGTTGCTGTGGATGTTTCGCGTAGGATCGGCGTTGGTGCTTTCATCTTGAATGATAAAAGAGAGGTAACTTTCTGCCTTGCCATTGCCATTTCTTGCTCTCGCCTTTTGAGATTATCTGATAGCAAGATGCAAAGAGATAGAAATGTAACACGTGATCTGTTCATTCGGTAGTTCTTAGAAGTTCGGAGTCATACCCTAGCACTGGACACTACTTCGCTCTACAGCAGTAAGACTAGAGCGTGAAATCAGCCTGCTTGATCAGCATCGAATCCTTTAGAAGGATAGATAGATGGGATTGGCAGTAATTTTGCCTGGGAAAAAAACCTCTGCATTCGATGTCCACTGAATTCATATGCGTGTATGTTGCCATTTTGGATAAGCGTAGATGTTGGATTTGTTCACTCTTTCCTTAACAGAACCATCCTTTGGTGTCAATGCCTTGCTATAATCTTCTGGTTTTACTAGGTCAACTCTATGACAAGCTGTTTAGTAATGTGACTTCCCATATTAGCGTTTAGACTTCGATAACTCTTCTCATTTTGGCAACAATCACATCATTTTCTCTCGGTTTTCTTCTCTGAAAGTGATTCAGCCTGTGGGTAACAGCCTTACTTTGTGAAGAGATACGATGCGGTGAAGTTTTATACTCAGTTTCGTTTGGCGTGTGCTTTTGCTCTGCTTTATCTTGTTTTCAGCGTGATTATACTGCAACTAGACGCACAATGCTTTAAAGAATTTAAAAACTTTTCCCCCTTTTCTAGGTGCTTGTAGTCCAAGAGCGTAATGGAATGTTCCAAGATACGGGTGTGTGGAAACTCCCCACTGGAGTTCTGAATGAGGTGAGTATGTTAAAGATATCGGGTGCTACATAAGAAGTATCAATGTGTATTGCAATGGTTTGACTATGACTCTATCCTTGTAGGGTGAGAATATATGTCATGCAGTTGTCAAGGAAGTCAAGGAAGAGATGGGAGTAAGTGATGAGTTTTATGTCGGGTATAAAAGTTAGGCATTTCACTCGAGAATTCCAACTAAAGCCTTATTCTTTTGTGTTCTGCAGGTAGACACTAAATTCGTGGAAATACTCTGTTTCAGGTGAAGAAAACCCTCAATTTCAGATTGGGGTGCATTAACATGTTTTGGTCTTCATTTAGATTTCTGTGTTTAGCCTTCTGATGTTCAATTTGCTTTCGCTTTTCTCACATTCTATCTCTTGTGTTCTATCACAGACAAAGCCACAAATCATTCTTCACAAAGTCAGATTTGTTCTTCCTTTGCGTGCTTCAGCCAGAATCTGCTGCAATTGAGTTACAGAATGTAGAGACCGAGGCAGCAAAGGTAAATTGCACACTTGCATATCTTCTTGATTTTGGTGGAAGTATGGGGACTTTTTACTAATTAAATCTTTGCTGTGGCTGTCTTGTTCAATACTGGGCTTTGTGCTTTAATCTTGCCTTCTTGCTCATTTGTGCTAAACAATGAATCTGGTAAAATTTAATGTATAGTTTCTTAAGAACATCAATGACGGGTGACTTAACTAGATATCTGTTCGGATCTACCCATTTAGTAGTGGTGTTAAAAGATGATCATTCATTAGTTCTTTCTATGGCCAAATTTACAAACTGAACTGGATGTATTTTATTTTGATTATAGTGGATGCCAATTGAGGACTATGCAGCACAACCTTTCGTTGTTGAAAACAAGCAATTTGATTTCATGATGAAGATATGCTTGGCAAAAGCTGATCATGGCTACCCCGGTTCCGCTGTTTTGGCCACAACTGCTGGGGTTGCAGAAGGACTTCTATCTACTGCAATAACCCTGAAATTGAGGACAACTTGGCAAGTTCTGTGTAATTCCTGGATTGTGATGCGGAATTTCTTCCTTGGACCCAGGCCTAGTGGACCGTGTTGATTCCGACCGCTGCTTTTGCGGGCTCCACATGTAGGTCCCACAAACTCAGAGGTGAGGATGGTGGGGCGAGAGTTCAGGTTGTGATGTGGCATGGGCTTTTGCTTCTTTGTTATGGATGCGCGGAATAAATTGAATGTAACAGGTCCATCTTGTGTCGTTTTGTAATAGTTATATGTCAAATTCTGTTTGCATAGTCTGGTTTTGTGGACGGATAATAATGTCTGTTTCTGGTGGTTTTTGGATGCGGAATCATTTCTATTATTGTGATTTCTTAAGGTTTAAATGCAACCTGTGTAAACAATATTTTATGTGGCTGTGCGTAATGCGTATGAAAAAGTCCCTGGTAGTTTTAATTTATTATAGCTGTGATTTAGCATTCTAATGTATGAACAATTACTTCACTTCCATCACATACATGTCTAGAGTTGCCGCTCCCCTTTTTGTCTGGTGTGGTGCTTTGGAAGGGCATTAAGGCACGAAATGAGTGGACACAGAACTGCGTCAGTGAGCAAAATAATCTTATAGGTTAGTTGGTAGTTGCCTTCAAAATGACTGTACATTGACCAGCTCCATTGAAGAATAAGCCGCAAGGAGTGATGGACATGGAGAAGACCTCCCTCAGAGGCAAGTACCTGGTGTAATACACTGAGAAAGGACACAACGTCTTTCATCACACCGGATGCACTCCGACCGCTTACTAGGCGACAGTACGCCCACCCCCATTTTCTTTGTTTCGTGTGCACTTTTTTGCGGCAGATGACCGTACCTTTCGTCTGTCGTCCGGGTTATTGCCCAAAGTGGTCCTTCTTGCATTTTTTTTCCGTCTCCATTCTACCGTTGATTAAGTTCGGACAACTTATCAAATTGAAATGGAAAGGGGAGGACTCCTAGATTGCGAAAAAGTTAGATGTATCCACGCTCCGCTCAGTAAAGTTAAGAGAAATAGTCCTTTTCGTTCCATCATAGTAGGTCTCGTCTGTGTCCCTTTGCTCCGGAACTCTCTGATTATGCCACCTCTTACACTGAATGTTTGGTCCAAGTCTTCTCAGTTAAAAGTCAGTTCTGATACATGGTCTTCTGCTATAAATTAAGCGGGTGATTTTGAATACTCCATATGCACTGCTTTATCTCTTAAGATACCGCTTTTGATATCATTAACATGTCCAGTGGTCTGTCATCAGCTTCGGATCTAGAGAACAGTCGTGCCGTTGGAGATTTGCTATCCGAAAGTCACGGGTTGTTATAGAGGAGAGTATAAGTCGCATAAAGAAATTCAATCTTCTAATGATTATTGCAGGACTTCTCCTACTTGGTTATTTAAGCAGTATATTCCATGAAATTATAGGCATTAAACGGAACGGCTCATTGTGAATAGGAAATAACATTTACCGGATATCGAATCAAATTAAATTCCCACTCCCTCTTCCTGCATGTCTCATGAGATTAATGTACTTATCAATAGTAATCCTTGTTCAAGTTATAAAGGAAACTGTTCGCCTCAGACTAGAGCTTGAACATCCTCTTGCGTTGGCCACCTGTAAATCAAATGATCTTTGTCAAACCAAATTCTCGTAAAGGAAAGAGAATGAGAGAGAGAGAGAGAGAGAGAGAGAGAGAGAGAGTAGACGTTGTAGTTAGTGCCCAAGTCTCTCATGGAGTTTGGTGAACACTGATGACAGAGGCTGGTTGACGAAAGCAAGTCAAAGTTTAAGTAGATACACATGATGTATGTGTATACCTCATTAATGGCTGTTGTGATTTCCTTGAAATCGACAGTGTAAATGATTGCTTCTGTCTCCTAATCCCACAAAACGGAAAAAAGAATTTAAAGCTTCGGTCCTTTTTAGTTTCTGCCGATTTTTCTACATGGCTTTACGTTTTCGTCCCTGTTCTCCTTCTTCAGCTGCCTTTTCTTGCTCTTCGTTCGATCACGAGACATGACCATCAAGTATGGTGGGGTGGTTCTCATATGAAGGGATCGACAACTTTTGGGTCGGTAGTTATCAAAAGAAAAACGCTATAACAAAGAAATAATTTATGTGTATTTCTATATTAATGAATAGTACATGTTTCATTAGATGATTAAGATAAAGATTATATCAATTATAATCAATTAAGATATGCAAGAATCATTGGGGGAATTGAGGATAAAAAGGCGTCCTAATTATCATATCCTCTGATTATGTCGGACGCATTCTCGCGGCACATGGGGGAGAAGGACCAATCCCCAATCCACACCCCAACGAAGAAAAGCCCAAGACAGATGACGACGACCCACAAAATGGGCGAATCCTCTCTTTTTTATCCGTCCCTGCAGCTGCAGTGTGTCCCCACTGCCCGGCGGCATCCCTGCATCTTCTTAGGTTCCGTGTCCGTGGAGGTGTGCAGCAACTCTTTCGAAGACCAGATCACGGCGCCATTCCTCCTCCCCAGATTTGTCGAATTCGCAGACCCAGAAGAAGCCTTTATATAGTTTTACCGTTGCTGCTTCTTTCACTTCGCTTTAGCCGTCGGAGCGATAGCAGTACACTGGAGAACGACTTAATCTCCATCCATTTGATGTTCGCGCTGAGGCTCAAAAGAAACGAGCTTTTCAACCCACTCCTTCTCGCCACCAGTCGTCCGAGGCCACTTTTTGAGTAGTTTTACACCTTGCAAGCGGAAGGCTTTAGAAGGTACGCGTGAATCGATGCATTGGTTTTCTCCAGCTTTCATTAGTTAATCCATTGTCTGTGTCTGTGACGACGGTAATGCCTACCCAAGTGCCCACCTTCAGTGTTTCTTCATTTGTTTGATTCATGGACATTCCCAATTTAGTTAGTTTTTCTGTTTGGTTCCTTTTCTTTTCAGAAAGTTCCTATATTTCTTCGTTGGTGTTGCTGTCTTGATGCTCTTGAGCATTGCTTATCCATCGGATGAGTGATTGGTTAGGTTCTTGGCTGCACCTGGACATATATACAGTGACAAAAATTACAGGGAGGTTCAACGAGCATCACCACCCAAGAAATTGTTTGCGAGGGGGGTTTTCAATTTTTTTTTAGTAAACCAGAGACCGCTGAAGACTACCTCATCATTTTTTAGATGTAGCGTTCTGGGTATTTCTACCAGGGTTTATTACTTTCCTTTTGAGCTAGACAAGTTGCTTCTGATCTATATCAGCGGATGAATTGTCGATTCATTTGTCCAGGTGTAGTTCCTAGAGTGCCATCTCCCCAGTCAGGTACAAAGTCCATGGGTGCATCATCAGCTGAGGCAAGGCATTTCATTTCAGAATTCCAGGTAAAGCCTTATTCTTTTACGTTCTGCGGGTAGACACTAAATTCGTGGAAGTCCTCTGTTTCAGGTAAAGAAAATCCTCAATTTCAGATTGGGTTGCATTAATATGTTTTGGTCTTCATTTAGATTTCTGCGTATTTAGCCTTCTTCTGATGTTCGAATTTGCTTTCGCTTGTGTCACATTCTATCTCTTATGTTCTATCACAGACAAAGCCACAAATCATTCTTCACAAAGTCAGATTTGTTCTTCCTTTGCGTGCTTCAGCCAGAATCTGCTGCAACTGAGGAGCAGAATGTAGAGATGGAGGCAGCAAACGTAAATTGCACACTTGCATATCTTCTTGATTTTGGTGGAAGTATGAGGACCTTTTACTGATTAAATCTTTGCTTGGGCTGTCTTGTACGATATGGGCTTTGTGCCTTAATCTTGCATTCTTGTTCATTAGTGCTAAACAACGAATTTAGTAGAATTTAATATATAATTTATGAAGCACATCAACGACGAGTGACTGCAATGGATATCTGTTCGGATCTATCCATTTGGTAGCGGTGTTCAAAGATTGGTTCTTTCTTTGGCCAAATTTATGAACTGAAGTGAATGTATTTTATTTTGATTATAGTGGATGTCAATTGAGAAGTATGCAGCACAACCGGTCATTGTTGAAAACAAGCAATTCAATTTCATGTTGAATGTCTGCTTGGCAAAGGCTGATCATTGCTATCCGGGTTCCGCTATTTTGGCCACAACTGCTGGGGTGGCAAAAGGACTTCCATCTACAGCAATAACACCCCGAAATTGAGGAGAACTTGGCAAGTCGATTGTAATTCCTAGATTGTGATGTGGAATTTCTTCCTTGGACCCAGGCTTACTGGGCCATGTTGATCCCCACCGCTGATTAAGAATCTCCCCATCACAACCTAGGAATCACATGAAACTTGCAAAGTTTTCCATAACTCCAGGGTCGTCATTGCAGTAGATGTTAGACCTTTTGCCACTCTTGTTGCCAAAGGAGGGTAGACATAATAAGCCTTTGCCAAGCAGATCATCACCATGGAATTGAATTACTTGTTTCCGACAATGAAAGAACTAAGGAATGATCATCCTTTTAACACCTCCAGTAAAGGGATGGATCTGAACAGTCATTCAGTGAAGTAACTCGTTGATGTGCTTAAGAAATTACATGTCATATTTTACTAGATTTATTGTTCAGCACAAATGAGCACGAATAGAATATTAAAGCCCGCAATCCAGTATTGTGCGAAGCAGCCCAAGCAAAGATTTTATTAGTAAAAAGTCGTTGAAATCATTGGGTTTTTCTTAGTGAGGATTATCTTGAATCGCAAGACGGTGGTCCCACTAATTCTTTGGATTCCAGCAAGGAGAGAGAATCTATTGAAGGGCAGCAAAGCCTTCCGTGACAACCCCATTGATAGTTCCAACCGTTCGATTCAAAGGCTTTCTCAAGAGCAGCCATCATATGCTTAATTAAGTCCCGAAATAATTTATCTTTGAATTAAGAGATAAGTGTACTAAAGTCAAAAAAAACCTTCAAAATGTGCAATGAGATCCGAAGATTCATCAAGTTGGTGTAATCGAGTCTTTACATTCACTCTGTCCAACTCGACAAATGAAAAAAGGATCAATTAGCATGATCTTCCACTGCCAAACAACAGTGTGACTTCTATATTTCCTTATTGGGAGCTTAAATTTAGAGACAAAAATCAGAAGAGGGTTTATAGAATCAATGTTCTTGAATATAAAGAAAGAGAAAATAAATTAAATATTAAAATATAAATAATTACAAGTAGAAAAATAGTATCACTTACTAAAAAGAAATTGTTAATGTTATTATAAAAATTTATTAAATTTAAAGGATGAAAAAACTCTTGAAATGCTAACTTTGCAATTGATAATGAAATCAATGTGCAAAGAAATGGCTTCTCATTCCTTTTGCTCGAATCAAATTGCTTTAGAAGAATTCCTTGGTGACCTAAAATTAGGGTCGATGATATCGGTTATGCATAAAACAAGAATAATTTTCTTGTCTTATTTAAAGAAACAAATTGAAGTAATAATATTCAAGAACATTGATTCTATAGGGCTTCTTTAGATTTTTATCTTTAAATTTAAGCTTTCAATAAGGAAATATAAAAGTAAAAAAAAAAAAAGAGTCAAAAATCAAAACCAATTTAAGAAGTCTACTGGTCTCCTAAAATGAATTCGTGACTACCCTCTAACTGTTACACTGTTATTTGACAGTCATGACAGTAGACTGTCTTGCAAGCATTTCCTAGTAAAAAATATAAATAAGTTTTATGATTTGATTGTATTTTTTTCTTATGGCATAATAGACAACCCACGGCGCCTTATTAAAAAATATTGGATTAATCGGGCATAGAGATGAGCCAAACAACTCTCCCGGCTAAAAAGGAGGGCACCAGTTGGAATACTTAAGGAGCAACGAGGGAGAAAATATTCAGTGTTGCCAACCGCCACGTTAATTGCCGATGTGGTGCATTTTTAATTATGCCCAATAATAAATTGGCAAGCGTCAGCTGAGGTGGAATAAAAAAATAAAAAAATTGCTTTTTTCTTTACTTCCTCCTTTCTCTGCCGATGACCTCCCTGCTCCATCACAGAGCACCGCCACGTTCGGCCAGCATCCCCACTGCTTCCTGCGTCATGTGTAGTCGACCCAAGCTGCCCCTTTGTCATGCTCGCGGTCGGCTCAGTCCTTGCCCATTTAGATCTAGACTGGAGTCGTGCCTCCGAATCTGAAAGCCCAGCTCGTCCATGGCTCGCGAGGCTTGTCCATGGCCGTGAGCCTCGAGGTCTAGACGGCCATGAACTGCGCTCGGTCATCAGCGGGGCTTCAGATCTGGACTGACTAGGTCATCGTCGAGAAGAAAGCATGGCTTCCGCTCCCTTTACTTCAGATCCGAACTGAAGTCGTGCTTTCTTCAATAGTGGATGTGGCACTGAAGGCATGGCTCCCAGATCTGAAGCCGCCTTCAGATTTGGCCATGACTGCTCGTCCACGGCCGTGATGGGCAAGGTCGAGATCCCAACGGCCATGGACGGAGCTCACATATCAAGAAGAAAAGCAGAGGAAGTAGGCGTCCATGGCCGACGGAGCTCACATATCCCGACGGTCATGGACGCCTGAACGCGTTCGACCACGAATGGACCAGCGCCGACGATTTCGGCCATGGACGGGCCAAATTCGAGATTTGGAGAACAACGAGACGAAGACCAGATTCGAGATCTAGAGAACAACGAGACGGAGAAAACAGGCTCGGCTTGAATGCAGTGGTGGTCAACCTGTTCATGTCGCCGGTGACTCCGCTGGTGGCAACGGCAGAGGGGCGGAGGTCTGGATGGAGGAGGAAGAGAGCAGAGGTGAAGGAGAGAGAAGATTTTCACTTAATTTTCACGTCAATCGCTGACATGGATACGTGAACACATGTCAAGATATCATTATTGGTTGTGAGTGAAAAAAATATATGTCATGTAGGATATTGATGTGGCGTCGTGGCCCAACACTAATTTAATATTTTTTTAATCGAGCATCAAAGTGTGACTACCTTGTGACACGTTGAGATTCCAGCGGATGCCCCTCCTTTTTGGCCCTGGGAGTTATTTGGCTGATGTCTAGACCGTATTAATTCAATATTTTTTATTCGGGCATCCCGGGTCGTCTGCATTTGCCCTGCGATAATGGGCAACTCAACCATTGTTGCGTTCGCGTATGTCTAAAAAGTAAATAAAATTTCCTTCCTCGGATTGTTTTTATACTCTATCCGAAAAGCACCCATTCCCTATTTTTCGCCATTTACGAAAATGGATAAAACTCCCTAAATAATAATATCCGGAAATAATTTCTTTAATGTAGAATTAAAGCGGTAATGTATGATATTTGAGTTAATTTTTAGGGAGAGAAAAAAGAATAAGGAAATAAGCAAAGTAGAAACAGATAGATGAAAATGGCCTCGTAAAGCTAATCGACAGTAAAAAGAAAGGGCATGAAAACAGGTGCACCTGGAAAGCAATGGGCGTGTTGACGAAAAATAAGTGCATTGGGATATTGTGGGCTTGTTTTGTTAGAGCGTCTTTAATTTGACAATTATTTTCTTCTTCTACGACCAAAAGATACTATATGCTCATTTGTCAGAGCTTTTTAATTTGAGAACACTTATTATCGGGCCCAAAAGTCATGGATGGAGGGTATCAAACACTTAAATTACCGATGTTGTCATTGAGGGAAAGTGGGTGGAGAATATCGCTCTCGATGTGAACGGAAAATACCGCTTGTAAGTTAAATTACCGATGTTGTCCCTACAAGTACAAGCCGAGAGAGATATCACTATCGCTATTAAACAATGATTTAAAAGTCCATGTTATCTATCTCGCACCGCTATTTAAAAAGTGATTTAAAAGTCATGTTACCAGACAACATACTAATGTATGCTATTTAAAAAGTGTTTTAAAAGTCATCTTACTGGACAACATACCAATGTATGGTATGATATTTAAAAAGTGATTTAAAAGTCATATTACCGGACAACATACCAATGTACAATTAGGGATCTCTATGCTATTTAAAAAGTGATTTAAAAGTCATCTTACCGGACAACATACCAATGTACAATTGAAAAACATACCAACGTATGGTATGCTATTTAAAAAGTGATTTAAAAGTCATATTACTGGACAACATACCAATGTATAATTAGGGATCTCTATGCTATTTAAAAAGTGATTTAAAATTCATCTTACCGAACAACATACCAATGTACAATTGGACAACATACCAATGTATGGTATGCTATTTAAAAGTCATCTTACCGAATAACATACCAATATACAATTGAACAACATACCAATGTATGGTATGCTATTTAAAAAGTGATTTAAAAGTCATCTTACTGGACAACGTACCAATATACAAGTGGACAACATACCAATGTACAATTAGGGATCTCTATGCTATTTAAAAAGTGATTTAAAAGCCATATTACCGGACAACATACCAATGTACCGGTAATATGGCTTTTAAATCACTGTGGGGATATCCCCCTCGGTATATATAGCGATCACTCTTCAATCCCTGTCCGCAAGAACTTCACGCGTCGAACGATCTCTTTCTCTCTTTGATCTCTCTCAAGCTCTCCTGAAGGTGCGCTCATTGTCTCCCTCATTTGTTTGATAGTACTGTTGTTCTGGGTGTTTTCTATCAGGGTTTATTACTTCGCTTTTGAGCTAGACAAGTCGTTTCCGCTACACATCAGTGGATGAATTCATTTGTCCAGGTTTAGCTCCTAGAGTGCCATCTCCCCAGTCAGATACAAAGTCCATCGGTGCATCATCAGCTTTGAGGCAAGGCATGGCTGGAAATAACGATGGTGGGATCCAGCAGATTCAACCGCCCGATTGGCGTGAGGATTCATATGGAGGAGTCGCTGTCGTGATGAAGGAGCGTATGGATGCTGGCGTCTTTGCCCTTTGGCTCCGAGCTTCAATATCAACCTGGAAACAACAGGTACTGAACTTGTAGTTCGTAGGTCCTGTCGATTTTTTTGCCTTTCGATTTGTAAGAATACCACTCTGTTCCACTTCATTTGTTCTTATTGGTATCATTTGGTTGCAGGGGAAGAAGGGTGTCTGGCTCAAATTGCCACGGGAATTTTCACATCTTGTTGACATTACAGTGAGGGTACATAATAGAGGTGTCAAAATAATTTTTAAAACCCATTCTTTTAAATATTTTTTTATAGGCCAGATCGTAAATGAATTGGTTATTAGAAACGGACTTAAATGGTTCCCAAAGAAAAAAAGAAAAAAGAAAACAGATGTCTAAACATATTGGTCTAAATTTTTACCAAAAAAAAAAAATATATTGGTCTAAATGGGTCGGTAAATACGTCTAAATACGTCCATTCCAAACTTGTTTCCATTGTATGGTCCATTCATCTTAGGGTTAATACTACAAAAAATCTAAATCGATATATCTAGTGATAAATTTACCTTAAATTAATTTTTTTATTATAAAAAATTTTAAACTGGTATGTTTTGTAACAAATTTACCCTAAATAAAAAAAAAAGAATTTCATATTGGTACAACTATGACAAATTTAATTATAAAAAATCCTAGATATGTACCATTAAATTGGATTAATATCACAAAAAATACCAATTGTATTCAAAACTTGTACATCATTCAACTGTCAAGTATCGGCAATTTGACATCGAAAATTAACGGAAATTAATAAAAAAATAAATTTATCATAAGCATATTGATTTGTGATAAATTTATCAAAAGTATATCGATTTAGGATTTTTGGCCGTGAAAAAAGTTAATATATGGTACTAGTTTTTTCATTTTATTGACCCTTCCTCTTATGACCCTACCTCACCCAAAAAGATCGAAGTCTCCCTCATCCTTCCGCCTTCTTCGCCGCGTCCTCTCTCTCTCTCTCTCTCTCTCTCTCTCTCTGCATAGCATCCGCCCGAGGAAAATATGAACGACTCCTTGAGCGATCTTCTTGGGTGCTCGACCACGACATGGACCGGCATCGACCCCGACCCCTCCGGCTTCGGTTGCTCCTTCGCCCTCAACATGATCCCATCGGCGACATCTTTGAGGCCTCTCGTACCGGCCACGTCGACCGTCTCAACTACCGGTGGGATTGAGCTTCACCAACGGCGGTCACAGAGTCCTCAGCCTCCCCCACTTCGCCGCCGCAGAGACCGGCCTCGTTTTCCTTGGCTAAGAATTAGCTCTGTTCCCTGAGAGATTTAGTTCAGCTCGACAGTCCATGCTTGTTAAATCTCTTTCTAGCAGAAAGTTTGGTCGGTTTGGGTATGATAGACGGTTCTAATTTGGCAGGAAGGATTCAAGTATCATCATGCTGAACCAAATCACTCGATTCTTGTCTGCTGGCTTCCTGAGATCCCTGATACTGTTGCTCTGGATGCTTCGCGTAGGATCGGCGTAGGTGCTTTCGTCTTGAATGATAAAAGAGAGGTAAAACTTTCTGCCTTGCCATGGTCCTATTTCTTGCACTCGCCCTTTTCAGATTATCTGATAGGAAGATGCAAAGAGATAGAAATGTATCATGTGATCTGTTCATTCGGTAGTTCTTAGAAGTTCGGATTCATAATCTAGCACAGGACACTCTAGCACCGAACACTACTTTACTCTACAGCAGTAAGACTAGTGATGTGCAGAGCGCGAAATCAGCCTGCTTTATCAGCATCGAATCCTTTAGAAGGATAGATGGGATCGGCAGTAATTTTGCCTGGGAAAAAAACCTCTGCATTCGATGTCCACTGGATTCATAATTTCATATGTGTGTATGTTGCCATTTTGGATAAGCGTAGATGTTTGATTTGTTCACTCTTTCCTTAACAGAACCAGCCTTTGGTGTCAATGCCTTGCTATAATCTTCTGGTTTTACTAGGTTAGCTCTATGACAAGCTGTTTGGTAATGTAACTTCCCATATTAGCGTTTGGACTACGGTAACTCTTCTCATTTTGGCAACAATCGCATCATTTTCTCTCGGTTTTCTTCTCTGAAAGTGATTCGGCCTGTGGGTAACAGCCTTACTTTGTGAAGATATATGATGTGGTGAAGTTTTATACTCAGTTTCATTTTGGCACGTGCTTTCGCTCTGCTTTATCTTGTTTTCAGCGTGATTCTACTGCTACTAGATGCTTAATGCTTTAAAGAATTTAAAAACCTTTCCCCCCCTTCCCAGGTGCTTGTAGTCCGAGAGCGTAATGGAATGCTCCAAGATACGGGTGTGTGGAAACTCCCCACTGGAGTTTTGAATGAGGTGAGTATGTTAAAGATATCGAGTGCTACATAAGAAGTATCAATATATATTGCAATGGTTTGACCGTAACTCTATCCTCATAGGGTGAGAATATATGTCATGCGGTTGTCAAGGAATTAAAGGAAGAGATGGGAGTAAGTGATGAGTTTTATGTCGTGTATAAAAGTTAAGTCTCTAAGGCATTTCACTTGAGAATTCCAAGTAAAGCCTTATTCTTTGACGTTCTACAGGTAGACACTAAATTTGTGGAAGTCCTTTGTTTCAGGTAAAGAAAATCCTCAATTTCAGATTGCGGTGCATTAATATGTTTTGGTCTTCATTTAGATTTCTGCATTTAGCCTTCTGATGTTCAAATTTGCTTTCGCTTTTCTCACATTATGTCTCTTATGTTCTATCACAGACAAAGCCACAAATCATTCTTCACGAAGGCAGATTTGTTCTTCCTGTGTGTTCTTCAGGCAGAATCTGCTACAATTGAGGAACAGAATGTAGAAATCGAGGCAGCAAAGGTAAATTGCACACTTGCATATCTTCTTGATTTTGCTTGAAGTATGAGGATTACTAATTAAATCTTTGCTTGGGCTGTCTTGTATGACGATGGGCTTTGTGCTTTAATCTTGATTTCTTGCTCATGTGTGCTAAACAATGAATGTAGCAAAATTTAATGTATAATTTATTAAGCACATCAACGACGAGAGACTGCAGTGGATATTCGGATCTACCCATTTAGTAGCGGTGTTCAAAGATTGGTTCCTTCTTTGGCCAAATATATGAACTGAACTGGATATATTTTATTTTGGTTATAGTGGATGCCAATTGAGGAGTACACAGCACGACCTTTCGTTGTTGAAAACAAGCAATTCAATTTCATGGCGAATATATGCTTGGAAAAGGCTGATCATTGCTACCCGGGTTCTGCTGTTTTGGCCACAACTGCTGGGGTGGCAGAAGGACTTCCATCTACTGCAATAACCCCGAAATTGAGGAGAACTTGGCAAGTTGTGTGTAATTCCTGGATTGTGATGCGGAATTTCTTCCTTGGACCCAAGCCCACTGGGCCGTGTTGATCCCAACTGCTGATCATGTGGGCTTCTATGTAGGTCCCACAAATTCAGAGGTTAGGATGGTGGGACTAGGCAAGAATATTCTGGCTGTTATGTCACGTGGTCTTTTGCTTCTTATGTTTTGGAGATATAGGGGCTCACTGTTTTTCTCATCTTCAATTCGTAGACTAAAATCTCGTGTTTTGCCTGTGTTGCCAATGTCTGGCCTTTTTCAGCCCTTGGAATAATGTAAAATGATGGTTGGTCTATAGCTCGCCAACAGATTTTTGACTCTGGTAAGAATGTTCTCTTGATAGTTCGGTTCGAAAAAATGTGACTCTGCTTTTGAGGGGGGGTCTAATCTTTTTGAGTTTCAAGCATGCGCCTGGGGCACGTGTGCATGTCGAGCAAGCGCCCGCACGCGAGCACGGAAGGAACGAGACTCGTTTTGAGTTTGTAAGGGCACTGGTTGGGCCACCCAGTGCGGCGGTATCGGAAGCATTATTCATGCCTAATCTCTGGCACGGCCTGCACGAAATATCTTAGGTCCACTAGTGATAAATCATCCAGTTGCCTTCAGATCAATTATGACCATTATCTCATTCTTTAAATAGGTCTATGATCCTCTTATTGCACAATTGACAATGACCTTGACTAATTAATTCAGGAGTACCCTTTAGATATATCTACTTTCAGATGATCCAATAGTTGCCATGGCCTCACACGTGGCAAGTCATAAGCGCACGGAAGCCAACTTTTCCCAGGATCAGCTCCTGGACGGCGTTAAGCGCAGTTTGAAGTGTTGGGGGAGGGGAAAATGTGGGAGAGCGAGTAGAGTGTTTGGATTGGGATATAAAGAGGTTTCTCTTTACCCTAGTATTCAATTACAAGGCAATTTTAAGATAGAACGCGAAGCAAGTTAGTTCACTATTCAGAGGATATAGCACCTTGCAGCATCATGTTACTCTAGCTAAATTTGGTCTTCAAGCCCCTCAAAAAGCTCCTCTTGATTTCCTAATAAATTTTTAAAAAGAAACTATTAGGACAATTTTGAAGTAACACAATTTAAAGATTTTCGGTGAGCATAGTATCAAAGGAATAATTTAAATACTAAAAGTTAAACCGAAACAATAAAAACAAAAGTCGCTCTTATTGCATATTTACCGAAAGTAGGGAAGTTTGAAAGTGTGTGCAAGTTACCCGAGCCGCCTCAATTTCTCCATCCTGTTTCAGGATGCAAGGCAAACACAGGCAACGGCATGCAGATGAAGAGCAACTCGATTTCATAATGAATGACTTGTAGCTTCGCCTGTGCTCAAACAAAGGACGTTCAATCTGGTTTTTCCACAGGAAAAAGAAAAAATGAGGATGAAATAGTCTTGACAAGGCCAAAGCATCCATCAGTGAAACGCGAGACCAAATTATAGCGGTGCAACATTGTTAAACCAGGCTTTTAAGAAAGATGACAGAATAATTGCATTAATTTTAAACTTTCGAGGGACATCATCTTTACCTGAATGCCAGGACTTCATTCAATTCAGTGTCTATTTGAATTGAAAAAAAAAAAAAAAAAAAACAATCGCTTTATCTGGCATTCCCATGCGAAGGAACCGAGATATTAGCATGTTTGCTTTATTGAGACGGCGCCCAACATATGAAAAAATCACTTATTCCTGTTGCTTCTTTTATTCTCTGATAGCTATAGCAAAAACATCCTCGCCCAATACATAGTCAACTTATAAAATTCGTAAAACTATAATTACCGAAATTAAAGACCGCGAAAACATCTGATGCAACATTAATTATCAAAGGTACTCACCTCATCAACAAGTCCAGTCAGGAGCTTCCAGATGCCCGTGCCTTCAAATTTCCTGCCTTTCTCCATTTCCACAAGCACCTGGAAAGAGAAGAAAATGTTTCGACTTCGAAACTGCCAAGTCATGCTGTAATCTTACCAGAAACCAGGCATCTGGAAAACTTGCACTCATATGTTTTGGCTTATGAGTTATGAAGGTCTACGAAAGGCCTTTGTCCATTCCTTCCTCTAATTTGACTGTCTAAGAGTAGCCGAAAGAAACAATCCGACGAATGACATTGAGGGTTCACAGTTATCTCTCCTTTTTAATTCAGACCAAAAGCAGCAATAGCCACCTTAAGCAAAGCACCTGCCTGTACCTAAATCCCTCCTGCCCAGTTCTCACAAAAACAAAAATCATGAGAACACTTGATACATTATGAAATTGCTAGCTAATGCTGCATAGGAAGCATGTCCAGGGAATAGATCTATCATAAGGCAAGCTACCCGAATATGTTTTGTTCCATGAAGAACCGTATGTGCCTTAACTAGTGACTTGACAAGGCCACTTTGATCCACACGCCTCTCCTCTTCTGTGACTCATGATAACTAACAAGGCATAAGACACACATAGATCAACAAATGACATCTAAATGAAAACAATGAAGAGAGGATGAATTTGTTACCAATTCTCTCCATTTGGAAATTGAAGCTCTGAGCTTATCGATGAAGTCCCAAGTATCCATAAGCTCCTGGATTTCAACTTCAACTCCATCATAGCCAGCATCTTCCCAGCTAAGTAATTCTTGATCCTCACTACTTGCAGTCTTATCTTGCTTGTCTACTGACTTGGCATGCTTATGATATCAAAATCGATATCCTAAGAGATAAAAACAGAATACACTGAGAATCGCAATTCACCAGCTAAAATTATAGCAGAAGACTAACCATAAGCACAAAAATACAACGGTGAAGACTTGGACCAACCATTCACCGCAAGAGGTGACATTGGCAATTCTGCAAGAGGTGGCATTGGCAATTCTGGAACAAAGTGATAAAAAGACCATGTATAATGGACCAAAAAGGACTAATCTCTTAACTTTACCAAGCGAAGTATTAATACATCTAAACTTTTTGGTAATCTAGGAATCACTTCTGTTTTTGCTACTGTTTTTCCTTCCCTCCCTATTTCAATAGGATCATATGTTCGGACGTAGTCCATAGTACAATAGGTTAGATCGTAAATGAATTGAATAAAATATTAGAAACAAGTTATATGGGTCCAAAAAGACAAACTGTCTAAAGATATGGATCTAAATGGGTTGGGAGTACATCCCTTTCAAGCCCGTTTCCATCCTATAGCCCATTGCTATTACAACCCTCCTACCGAACCCTACGTTTAGTCGTCTGGATTTTTAATTGGGATATGATTTGATAGGATATGATATGAAATCCTGGGATTTTTTTATATCTTGTCCATTGTTTGGTAAATTACTATATTAAAGTCGGATATGTTCACATCATATCATGTACATTTTTTATTATTATATATAAACGGTATATCATTATAAATGAACCTAAATGTTTATAAATGGAGATGGTGAAAATCTCTCGTAGCACTATCCCTTAATTTAATTTAATTTAATTTAATTTAATTTTCTTTTTTAATGTTATTTTCTTTATTATTTCTTTTTTCCTCTTTCATCATTCTTTAATAAAATTTTATCAAATAGTAAACTCTACTAACATACCTAAAATACAAAAATACCTAAAATATATAATAAATATAAATATTTAATTTTTAGATTGAATTTTTATTATAAGATATAATTACAGTTGAATATATAAATTAAAATAAGATTAATTAAAAATAAATTTTAAATATTTATTTATTTTTAATTTCTTAAATTAGAATTCAAATATTATTTATATTAAAATATAAGTACAATTTTTTTATTTAATAAGTTTGTTATTCGAGAAAAATAACTTTCTTATTATGGACATTATAAATCTTATCCACATTTATCCCACTTCTCTCGTGGGATAATTTTATCCTGTCTATATTCGCTTATATCTGACTTTATCTTATCTCGAACAAGCACCAAACGTAGCCCAAAAGATCAAGACTCCTTCGCCTCCGCCTCTTCCCCACCTCTCTCTCTCTCTCTCTCTCTTCATAGTCAAATACCCCCGTTAACATCTGCCCGAGGAAAGAGAGAGCAACTTCTTGAACGCTCTTCTCGGATGCTCGACCACGACATGGACGGCATCGACCCCTATCCCAACGACTTTGGTTGCTCCATCTCCCTCAACAGCATCTCTTCGGCTACATCTTCGAGGCATCTCAGCCCGGCAACATTGACCATCTCAAGTACCTCCTCGAGATCGGTGCCAATGTCAGTGCCCGGGACCGTTCGGCTTGAGCCTCACCAATGTTCAATATGTTTTTCCTTGGCTAAGAATTAGCCTTGTTCCCTGAGAGATTTAGTTCAACTCGACGGTCCATGCTTGTTAAATCTCTTTCTAGCAGAAAGTTTGGTAGGTTTAGGTATGATAGACGTTCCTAATTTGGCAGGAAGGATTCAAGTACCATCATGCTGAACCATGTCACTTGATTCTTGTCTACTGGCTTCCTGAGACCCTGATACCGTTGCTATGAATGCTTCACGTAGGGTCGACGTTGGTGCTTTCATCTTGAATGATAAAAGAGAGGTCACTTTCTGCCTTGCCACTGTCCCATTTCTTGCACTCACTCTTTTAAGATTATCTGATAGGAAGATGCAAAGAGATAGAAATGCAACATGTGATATGTTCATTCGGTAGTTCTTAGAAGTTTGGAGTCATACTCTAGCATCAGACACTACGGGTGTGCATGGCAACGTTTTTATTTCGGGGAACTATTTCTTTTCAAAAAGAGTTTTTTTTTTTTTTCTATTTTTACTCTGGGAACAATTTCTAAGTAAAATAAGGTGTTTGGTAATTATACAAAATTTCTTTTCTTGAAATAAAAAAAGAATAGAAATGTGTTTGGTAAAAATTTATAAATTTTTGTATTTATTTTTTTTTTTTACTCACGGACCACTGACCGCTATCCACCATCGCACGACCACCGCACGATCACTGCACGACCATCGCACGGCCGCCACACGACCGCCGACCGTCACTGCTGACTGCCACTGCAGGATTGTCGCCCATAGCCCACCAGCCGCTGGAGGGGACGATGGCCGGTGAGTTGTGGGCGGCGGTCATGTGGCGGTTGGTGACGATAGGCTGCCTATCCGTGCGGTAGTTTTTGATTTTGCTTGAAGTAAGAGGACTTTTTACTACTAAATCTTTGCTTGGGTTGTCTTGTACGATGCTGGGTATTGTGCTTTAATCTTGCGTTCTTGCTCATGTGTGCTAAACAATGAATGTAGTAAAATTTAATCTATAATTTATTAAGCACATCAATGATGAGAGACTGTATTGGATATCTATTCGGACCTACCCATTTAGTAGCGGTGTTCAAAGATCGGTTCTTTATTTGGCCAAATTAATGACTTGAACTGGATATATTTTATTTTGATTATAGTGGATGTCAATTGAGGAGTACGCAGCACAACCTTTCATTGTTGAAAACAAGCAATTCAATTTCATGGCGAATATATGCTTGGCAAAGGCTTATCATTGCTACCCGGGTTCTGCTGTTTTGGCCACAACTGCTGGGGTGGCAGAAGGACTTCCGTCTATTGCAATAACACCCCAAAATTTAGAACTTGGCAAGTTGTGTGTAATTCCTGGATTGTGATGCGGAATTTCTTCCTTGGACCCAAGCATACTGGGCCATGTTGATCCCCACCACTGATTTTGTGGACCCCATATGGAGGTCCCACAAACTCAGAGGTTAGGACTTTGCAATCGTGAGTCGCTTTTGTGTCGTTTTGTAATAGTTATTTGTTGAATTCTGTTCACATGTTCTGGTTTCAAATGATGGTTTTTGGACTCAGAATGATGTCTGTTATTGTGATTTCTAAACGGTTAAATGCAACCTGTGTAAACAATATTTTATGTGGCTGTGCGTATGAAAATGTCCCTGGTAGTTCTAATTCATTAGAGCTGGGATTTAGCATTCTAATGCATGAACAATACTTCACTTCCATCACATAGCCATGCTTAGAATTGGCACTTCACTTTTTGTCTGGTGTGGTGCCTTAAAAGGGCATTTAAGCACGAAATGAGGAGACCCATAACTGCATCAGTGAGCAAAATAATCTTATAGGTTAGTTTCCTTTAAATGACTATATATTGACCATGCTCCGTTGAAGAATAAGCCGCAAGGAGTGATGGGAATGGAGAAGACCTCCCTCAGAGGCAATTACCTGGCGTAATACCCTGAGAAAGGACACCATGTCTTTCATCACCCTGGATACACTCTGACCACTCACTAGGCGACAGTACGCCCACCACCATTTTCTTTGTTTCGTGTGCACTTTTTAGCAGCAGATGACCGTACCTTTCGTCTGTCGTCCGGGTTATTGCCAAAAGTGGCCCTTCTTGCATTTTCCGTCTCCATTCTACCGTTGATTACGTTCGGACAACTTATCAAATTGAAATGGATAGGGGAGGACTCCTAGATTTCGAAAAAGTTAGATGTATTCACGCTCTGCTCAGTAAAGTTAAGAGAAATAGTCCTTTTCGCTCCATCATAGTAGGTCTCCTCCGTGTCACTTTGTTTCAGAACTCTCTGATTATGCCACCTCTTACACTGAATGTTTGGTCCAAGTCTTCTCAGTTAGAAGTCAGTTCTGATACTCGGTCTTCTGCTATAAATTAAGCGGGTGATTTTGAATACTCCATATACACTGCTTTATCTCTTAAGATACCGCTTTTGATATCATTAACATGTCCAGTGGTCTGTCATCAGCTTCGGATCTATAGAACAGTCGTGCCGTTGGAGATTTGCTATCCGAAAGTCACGGGTTGTTATAGAGGAGAGTATAAGTCGCATAAAGAAATTCAATCTTCTAATGATTATTGCAGAACTTCTCCTACTTGGTTATTTAAGCAGTAAATTCCATGAAATTATAGGCATTAAACGGAACGGCTCATTGTGAATAGGAAATAACATTTACCGGATATGGATTCAAATTAAATTCCCACTCCCTCTTCCTGCATGTCTCACGAGATTAATGTACTTAGCAATAGTAATCCTTGTTCAAGTTATAAAGGAAACTGTTCGCTTCAGACTAGAGCTTGAACATCCTATTGCGTTGGCCACCTGTAAATCAAATGATCTTTGTCAAACCAAATTCTCGTAAAGGAAAGAGAATGCGAGAGAGAGAGAGAGAGAGAGAGAGAGAGGGTAGACGTTGTAGTTAGTGCCCAAGTCTCTCATGGAGTTTGGTGAACACTGATGACAGAGGCTGCTTGACGAAAACAAGTCAAAGGGCAAGTAGATACATATGATGTATGTGTATACCTCATTAATGGCTGTCGTGATTTCCTTGAAATCGACAGTGTAAATGATTGCTTCTGTCTCATAATCCCACAAAACGGAGAAAATAAGTTAAAGCTTCGTTCCTTTCTAGTTTCTGCCCATTTTTCTACGTGGCTTTACGTTTACGTCCCGTTCTCCTTCTTCTTCAGCTGCCTTCTCTTGCTCTTCGTTCGATCATGAGACATGACCAACAAGAATGTCTTTAACGACCCGGTCATGCCAGAGAAGTAAAAATGGCAGGAAGTTTGAGCTCAATGCGTCTAATGTGCACCCACTGGGTGCCGTTTCCCTGCAGGCTGCTTTGTGTACGTGAAGATTGCTACTCATTTGATTGGCATATGAGTTTTAATGCTTCTGAGAGTTTGATTTCCTAGCGAACGATCTGCTTAAGAAAATATCCTAACCCACAGTTTCAGATGATTGGCTGGTTTGCTAAGAATCGCGAATAGATCTTCCGCACCATGGAAATTGGGGTTGTGATTGGTCAGAAGGCGATTTCAAATGTTGAGACATTGTGATTTTAAGAATTGAGGCATGTGTCACGGGCTAATCGATTGGGATCGTGACCGCGCGGCAACTCGGACACTTTAGGATCGAATTGGATTGCTGAAGCACCTAAGCCAAGCCTTGCACAGTCGAACGCTCACTCGCTCACCTTACCCAAATCGTAGAGAGAAAAAGAATCTAGAGAGAAGAGCTCTGGAAAGATATAATTTTTGTATTGTGGAAGTAGTGGATGTTTACAAATGAAGGAGGACACCTCTTTTATAGTTGAGGGCCTCGGATTACATCCATTGATCTAGAATTCTATCGGCGGACGAGATCGCACCGCCTCAACTACCGACATAAGTGCCAACCATTAGACATAAATGTTTAACTACTAGCTACCGACATAAATGTTTAACTACTAGCTACCACAGGAGGTCCACGGGCGAGTTGGGGTTGACTCTGGGGAACCTCTCAGGTCGTCCTTCTTTTGGTCCGTGATATTCTCCCCCACTTAATCGAGCGACGTCCTCATCGCTCACAGCTTGGCGGTCGGCCTTCTTGGCACGAGCACGGGCTTTGGCACGAGCTTTGTTGTTCTTGTTTCGCTTCGCTCGGACGCTCTTGAACGAAGGGCCACAACCTTCGATGATGAATTCAGACTTGTCACGCGGCTCCATCTTTGGCTTGGATGGAGTATGTGGTGAGCACTCGACCTCAGGGAAGAGTACTTGGATGGGCATGACGTGCGTTGGAGTAGGATCCAACTCTACCTTTGGCTTCACCTCGGACAGCTTGTTGAGTCGCTTCACAGACTTCAAGTCTTTATCGAAGCGTCGGATCGTAGCGATGGTCTTGGTGTCGACCACCACTTTGATCATGGGGATCGTCGTCAAGTATTGCGGGTCGAGGATCACGACGCACTTGGTCCTCATGTCAATCATAGATCTCACACTATGGAAGAATTGAATACCAAGGATGAGATCATAATCATCAAGTGGAATTACCTCGAAGTCCATCTTGCCCTTCCATGCGCCAATCTTGACAACTACATCTACATCTGAAGTCGACCTTACGCCATGGACGCATTCCGAGTTGATCGGCTTGAACGTCTTCCCAGTCGGCTCCACGCGAAGCTTCAAGGCTTTTGCAACCTCAGTCAACATGAACATGTTCGACACGCTAGTGTCAACTAAAGCGTAAAGCGTTCGGCCACACACTTCGACTTCCACAAAGAACATGTCCGTGTTTGGAATGAGTCCTTTGGGCGGTGATTGAGCTCGGACGGAGTTGGTTGACTTCACACCTCCGAGTCGAATTTGCCGCCTTTCTTCTTTGGGCTCCTCCTCCACCTCGTCGATGGGTAGGAGAGCATTGATTCGTCCCTTCTTTGGGCACTTTTGGGTCCAGTGCAGACCTTTGCAAATAAAGCAAGGAGAGGGCGGAGATTGATCAAACTTACTCGCGTAGTCCGTCAGTGGTCGACCTCTTTGGAAGGACGGTTTAGAAGTCCCTTCTCCCCATGTTTTGGCTCTGTTGCCTTGATCATACGCGCCTCAGGGAGTGCTTCTTGTGTCGTCTTCGGGTCGATCCGATCTCCAATCTCTTGCTCGGTTGTTCCTCAGCTCAACCTTGGTGAGGTCGACGAGAGACTCGGCCATGCTCAGTGCACGCGCAAGAGTACTCACGTCCCGCCGCTTCAGCTTAAGTTGTACCCATGGCTTCAGTCCATCCATGAACGCTCTAAAAGCCTCCTCTTCGCTTAGGTTGCAAATTTGGAGTTTGAGCTCTGTGAACTCCTTCACGTACTCTCGGATCGCGCCTCTTTGCTCGAGGCGATGGAGCATGCTTCGGGCTTCTTGTTGAGCGAACTCGAGGAAGAAGTAGTCGCGGAATTCCCTCACGAAGTCGTCCCACATGTTCACGGGGTCAGCACCATGTCTACTCTCGTCACACCTATTACGCCACCACAGCATTGCCGTATCAGACAGGAACATGGAAGCGGTTCGTACCTTGATCGACTCGTCGCGTATGTTGATGGCACCGAAGTATTGCTCCATGCTCCACACGAAGTTGTCCACCTCTTGGGCAGACCGGTTGCCTTTGAACTCCTTCGGCTTCGGCACCTCGATCTTGGTCACCATTTGAGTAGGCACCGCACTGTTCGTGATGCTTAGCTTGCATAGGGCGAGCTCGGTCTTGAGCTCTTGAATCTCCGCCTTCATGGCTTTAACCTTGTCCCTACACAGGCTTACCTCTTCGATTATTTAGACGCGCTCATTCAAACCATCGATCGATGCTTCGAGAGATTCGTCTTTGTCGAACAATGGAGTCATGGCTTGGTTGATGCCGGTCGTGAAGTCTTCATGGAGCGAGCCCTCAACCTCCATGATCCGGTCTCGCACATCGTCAAGACCTTCCATGAGTTCAAGCACGGCACTTCGGACCCTCCCGATCTTCTCATCGAATGTGGCCGCAAGATCCACCAAGGTATCTCTTTTCTTTGTTTTGCTGTGCGTGTCCTTGACTGGCACGGCCTCTCCAACTATAGCCGCTTCATTGCTTGACATTCTCTCGAACAGTTGGCACTCTTCAATCTCTTGGAAATGGATCTCTCTTTAACTTTGATACCATTTGTCACGGGCCGATCAATTGGGATTGTAACCACGCGGCGACTCGTGCACTTTAGGATCGGATTGGATCGCCAAAGCACCTAAGCCAAGCCTTGCACAGTTGAACGCTCACTCGCTCGCCTTACCCAGATCGTAGAGAGAGAAAGAATCTAGAGAGAAAAGCTCTGGAAAGAAGCTTTGTATTGCGGAAGTAGTGGATGTTTACAAATGAAGGAGGACACCCCTTTTATAGTTGAGAGCCTCGGATTACATCCATTGATCTAGAATTCTATCGGCGGACGAGATCGCACCGCCTCAACTACCGACATAAGTGCCAACCACTAGACATAAATGAAGCTAGAGTCTTCTAGAAACTTCGGGGAGAAGGCTCGTTGGGAATTTGAGCGAGCACAAGAGGTCCACGGGCAAGTTGGGGTCGACTCTGGGGAACCTCTCGGGTTGTCCTTCTTTTGGTCCGTGACACATGCTTGATTGACCGTTGTGGAAAAGAAAAATTGCATCAAAATTCTGTTCACTTCGGATTGGGGAACCATGATTGCGGGACAAGATGATATATAATAGTACTTTCTTGTGCCATTTGTACTACTGCTAGTTGACTTTTTTTTTTTTTTTTGGTGACCTAGGGAACCCCTGCACAGCCGACGGCTGTGAATTAAACCCTAGGGAGGCACGTAGGAAACCACCACCCACGCACCCCGGGTAAGTCGCCAAATGATCCGTTAGCCTCCCTGCAACTTGCATTGCAGGGGCTTCGAACTCTAGACCTCCTGCGTGGAAGTCTGGAGCCTACCCAACAGAGTCACCGCAACGGGTGGTGCTGCTAGCTGACCTTAGTACATTATTATGTGATGAATTCTCATCACAGTTTCGTGAGTTGTTGATGCAGCCTACATTGAAGACCAGCTCTCTTGACCTAGAAGATCGCCCTGCATTCAAGCTCAATGAAACCGTGAAGCCGTATCGACATCTTGAATCCATTCCCCGAAGCTTGAAAGACACCTTGGAAGCTTGCATGACGCTTGTACTAGTTTATAGTTTCCATGCTCTTTACTAATTCTCCTATTTTCAATGCTCTGTTTTTATTTCTCCTAGTTTCAACACTCTGTCTTTATTTCTCCTAGTTCCAACACTTTGTCTTTATTCCTTTGATGATATAAGCCATCAAATCCCTTGTACAAGACAGACGACTTTTGATAAATGAAAAACTTTGCTTTGAAGCAAGTATCGTGAACCTTGTAGAGTTCATCCCCTTGAAAACCTAGAAGAGTTTTCACTCTGTCCTTGAAGAGTCGGAGCTTTCGAAATCTGCATTCTTGAAGAGTTGCAGTCATCGATCTAGAAGAATCGGTGCCCCCTCAACTTCCTTGGAGGCCTAGAAGAGCAACCAACGGAGTCTCTATCTTTTCCTATTATGTTCGTTATTTCCAACCCAAATTCGACCATCCTACAGTGCTTAATTTAGAAAACCCAAAACAGAGAAATTGTAGATCCAGAAGCCTTTGTTCATTTGGCTATGAAATCAGGTCGATCTGATTTGTATCGACAAAGATACAACTATTCTCTTGAGCTTGTTTATTGCTGAAATTCTTGTTCATCCTGTTTCCCGTGTGCGAGTCACTCTCCCGATCCTACTATTTGAGAAAGCCTACCCTAGGCTTGCATCATTTGGTATCAGAGCTTTGGAGGAGAGGACAATGCCTCCAAGAAAAGCTAGGCGTCTGGCGGCAAAACCGTTCCCCTCAATGAATTGCACACACATGCTGAGAATATGCAATAACAAATTGACGAATTGATGCAAGAAGTTCAGCATTTGAGGGCTGAAGCAAATAATTCTCCACCCTGTTCCAGGACTAAAGATTCCCATGGTGACTCTTCCTCTTTGGAGAGTGTTCAATCTATTCATGGTCGGAGGCATGTTCGACATCATTTACAACATATTCGTGAGCCAGATTGGGAAAAGGAAGTCAAGAAAGATGTTCCAAAATTTACAGGTAATGAGTCTCCTGATGAAATTGTTGATTGGCTAACACTTGTGAATGAGGTGTTTGAGCATTGAAATGTTCCGGAGAATCGTCGAGTTGGGATCATTGCTATGCGATTCCAAGGTAAGGCAATTGCTTGGTGGAGATGTGAAAAACAAACTCGCCAAGCTGTTGGCAAAGCACCAATCACTTTGTGGAGAAAGATGGAGGGCAAGATTCAAAAATATTTTCTTCCCAAAGGATATAAGAGAGAGCTCTACCAATGGTACCAAAATCTAAAACAAGGTATGCGAATGGTGAACCAATACACCAATGAATTCAATAAGTTGGTGATTCGTAACAATATCCAGGATCTGGAGGAGGTGCTTGTGAACAAATACTTGAACGGTCTTCAATTTTACATTCAAGACACCTTGGAAGTCCTCGACATTTGGGACTTAGGAGATGCACACCAACGAGCACTCAAAATGGAGTGCTCTCGTTCTCAGAGACATCAATCAACTACCATGGCAAGTCGAGCCACTAAGAGCTCCACTAGCACTACTGAAGTTGCTGAGGCTACAACGCAATTTGCTAGTAAGTCTTCTACTCAACCCCATGTTTCAAAGCAACCTGCTACGTCCGAAATACATTGCTATTCTTGTGGGGAGTTGGGTCATCGTGCTAGCAATTGTCGAATCAATAACAATCGACCAGCCGGTAAAGCCTTCTTGGTGGATAATGATTCTAATGAGAATGCTGAGGATTCACTTGAAGAGGAGTTGAACAATGATGAAGAAGTTGCCGATGATGAACAGATAGTGTATGCTGACACTGGCGAACTTCTTATGGTGAGGAAAATTTTTCTTACTCCTCAAGATGACACTGGAGATAAGTGGTTGCGTACCAATATTTTCCATTCTGCTTGCACAATCATGGGAAATGTGTGTCAATTAATTATTGAATTTTGACTGTTGTGAGAATATAATTTCTGAAGTAGCAGAAAACAAGCTGAAGTTGGAATTAAAACACACCATACGCCTTATAAAATGTCATGGTTGAAGAAAGGCCCTAAGGTAACTGTTTCGAAACGAGGCCTTGTTAATTTGTCCATTGGTTCTATTTATAATGACAAGATATGGTGTGATGTTCTGCCGATGGATGCTAGTCACATTATTCTTGGTCGATCATGGCAATTCGATAGGAGGACTAGGCATGATGGTTATAGAAATACATATTCTTTTGAATTTGGAGGCAAGAAAATTCTGTTGGCACCTAGTAGGGAACCTTTGAAAACTCCTGTAGTTGAGAATTCTTTCTCTCCTACGTTGCTTACAATGAAGGATATGAATGATGCTTTGAAAGGAGTTCGTATCTTGTATATTTTGCTCAATAAAACAGGTGAGAAGAATGAAGTTGCCTCTGTCATACCTCATCAAGTTCAGCCTCTTTTGGAAGAGTTCAAGGATGTCTTCCCAATGGACTTACCCAATGGTCTCCCTCCTATGAGAGATATTCAACATCAAATTGACTTGTTGCCCGGAGCCTCTTTGCCGAATCTTGCTCATTACCGGATGAGTCCGACCGAACATGAGGAATTGCATCGACAAGTTATGGAGCTATAGAGTAAGGGTTTTATAAGGGAGAGCCTCAGTCCGTGTGCCATTCCAGCTCTTTTAGTGCCTAAGAAAAATGGTACTTGGAGGATATGTGTCAACAGTAGAGCAATCAACAAGATCACCATCAAGTATCGATTTCTTATTCCTCGCCTTGATGATCTCTTAGATCAACTTTCCAGTGCAATTATATTCTTGAAGCTGGATTTGAAGAGTGGGTATCATCAAATTAGAATCAAACCCGGAGATGAATGGAAGACAACATTCAAAATGAAAGATGGGCTATATGAGTGGCTAGTCATGCCGTTCAGATTGTCGAATGCACCATCGACATTCATGAGGTTTATGACTCAAGTGTTGAAGCCTTTTCTGGGAAAGTTTTTTGTTGTTTATTTTGATGATATCTTGATTTTTAGCAAGTCTACTGATGAGCACTTACAACATCTTCAAGAAGTATTATGTGTGTTGAGGCAGGAACAATTGTATGCGGCTCTTGACAAGTGCTTTTTGATGGTACCACGAGTCCTTTTCTTGGGGTTTCATATTTCGAAGAATGGCATTTCGGTGGATGATTCTAAGATCAAGGTGATTCGAGAATGGCCAACTCCAACAAATGTGCATGAAGTGCGAAGTTTTCATGGCCTTGCTTCGTTCTATCGACGATTTATTGCGTATTTTAGCACCATTGTGGCCCCACTCACTTCTTGCATGAAGAAGGGAGTTTTTGAATGGACGAATGCAGCTCAGAAAAGTTTTGAACAGCTCAAAGAAAAATTGAGCACAGCCCTGGTACTTGCATTGCCTAATTTTGATCTTGTTTTTGAATTGCATTGTGATGCATCATGTACTGGCATAGGAGGAGTTCTATGTTAAAGAGGTCGACCCATCGCCTTCTTTAGTGAAAAATTGAATGGTGCCAAACTTCGTTACAACACCTATGATCTGGAATTCTACACATTATTTCGCACACTTGAGTATTGGCGACCATATCTTATTCATCGAGAGTTTATTTTATATACTGATCATGAAGCTCTGAAGTATATTTCTAGATAGCAAAAGCTTAACTCCAGGCGTGTAAAATGGGCTGAATACATCTAGGAGTTCACTTTCATTATTAAGCATAAGGCCGGAGCTCAGAATCAGGTTGCCCTTGCCCTTAGTCAAAAGAAGAGTTTGCTCTCTACAATGCATTCTACCATTCTTGGATTTGATTCTTTTCAGGAGTTATATCAAGAAGACCCCTACTTTTCCAAGATCATTCCCGATGCACATGAACAGAAGCTCACTGATTTTACTGTATGTGATGGTTTTCTTTTTAAAGGAAACCGTTTATGTGTGCCAGACTGTTCTCTTTGGCAACGGGTGATCGATGAAGTTCATTGTGAAGGACATTTTGGGCGCGACAAAACTGTACAACTCATCTCAGCCAAATACTTTTGGCCTCATTTGAAATGTGATGTACATCGACATGTGATGAGGTGTCGACGTTGCCAAATTGGAAAGGGACAAGCTACAAATGCTGGCCTTTATTTTCCCTTGCCGATTCCACATGCCCCATGGGAGGATATCTCTATGGACTTTGTCCTTGGACTACCACGCACAAACAGAGGTATGGATTCGATCTTTGTTGTTGGCGATCGATTTTCCAAAATGGCACATTTTATTCCATATCGAAAAACTATGGATGATTCGCGTATTGCCGACTTATTTTTCAAAGAAGTCTATAAGTTGCATGGCATTCCGAAGACCATTACTTCAGATCGGGATACAAACTTTCTTAGTCATTTTTTGCAATAACTGTGGAAGAATGTCGGTACTAAACTGCAATATAGTACTGTGTTTCATCCCCAAACGGATGGACAAAATGAGGTCGTCAATCGAACATTGGGAAATCTATTAAGGACTTTGATTGATAATAATCCTCATTCTTGGGAGACGCGGTTATCACTTGGAGAATTTGCATATAATTGTGCTGAGAACCGTAGCACTGGATATAGTCCATTTATGATCATATATGGTTGACAACTAAACACTGCTCTTGATCTTGCACCAATTCCTTTTGCTGAGAAGTCAAGCAGCAAAGTCAACAATATTGTTTCTCAAATGAGGGCAATTCATGAAAGACTAGAAAGCAAAACTAAATCCTATAAAATGGACATCGACAAGCAGCGGCGTGAAGTTATCTTTGAACTTGAAGATTTTGTTTGGGCTTATTTTCCACCGGAACAGCATCCCATTGGAACTTATAACAAGCTTAGTGATCGAAAGCTTGGACCTCTCGAAGTTCTTGAGTGCATTAATCCTAATGCGTATCGATTAAATCTTCCTCTCACATGAAGAGTCACGACGTCTTCAACGTTCGACATTTAACACCTTATGTGGGAGATTCTTCTGATGATGATGTCGAGAATTTGCGGACGAATTCTTTTAAAGATGGGGAGGATGATGCAGCCCGCATTGACGACCAGTTCTCTCGACCAAGAAGATCGGCCCACATTCAAGCTCGACGAAATTGTGAAGCCGTATCGACATCTTGAGTCCATTCCCAGAAGCTTGAAAGACACCTTGGAAGCTCACATGACGCGTTTACTAGTTTATAGTTTCCATGCTCTTTACTAATTCTCCTATTTTCAATGCTTTGTTTTTATTTCTCCTAGTTTCAACGCTCTGTCTTTATTTCTCCTAGTTCCAACGCTCTATCTTTATTCCTTTGACGATATAAGCCATCCAATCCCTTGTACAAGACAGACGACTTTTGATAAATGAAAAACTTTGCTTTGAAGTAAGTATTGTGAACCTTGTAGAGTTCATCCCCTTGAAAAACTAGAAGAGTTTTCACTCTGTCCTTGAAGAATCGGAGCTTTCGAAATCTGCATTCTTGAAGAGTTGCAGTCATCGATCTAGAAGAATCGGTGCCCCCTCAACTTCCTTGGAGGCCTAGAAGAGCAACCAACGGAGTCTCTATCTTTTCCTATTCTGTTCGTTATTTCCAACCCAAATTCGACCATCCTACAGTGCTTAATTCAGAAAACCCAAAACAGAGAAATTGTAGATCCAGAAGCCTTTGTTCATTTGGCTTTGGAATCAGGTCGATCCGATTTGTATCGATAAAGATACAGCTATTCTCCTGAGCTCGCGCAGTGCTGAAATTCTTGTTCGTCGCGTTTCCCGTGTGCGAGTCACTCTCCTGATCCTACTGTTTGAGAAAGCCTACCCTAGGCTTGCATCAATTGTCCTATGTAGGTTGGTCTTGTGACACAGAAACACGTTCAACAAGATCTATAGGTGCAACCGAAAGAAAAGGACAATTGGCTCTTAATGGAAGTCCATGCAAGATATATATCAAGTGCCTTTCAAGCAGGCTTACAGGATTTTTGGGTTTGAATCCGCGCAATTTGATCAGGGGGGTTGTCTTGCCCTTCATTTGAATGTTACAGGGTGACGGAAAATAATGGAAGGGGCAAATAAACTTATGAAGAGAGCCCACTCTACGTCAATTTGGCTGACAGAAACTCCATTTTATAATAGAAAGTCGAGTACTTTCATAGCTTTCAAAGACGCGGTATTTTGGATATAATATTTTCTTAGTCTGGTGGTTGAAGAAAGGAAAAAGGGCCGATTGACCATGCGTTGAGGAGGTGCTTTTATCGTTCAACTTCATCTGGAATCAGCAGGAGATCATCCATTGGAAATTGATTGAAGATAGATATGCAAAAACAGCACATCTTAATGTATTTTAAGATTTTATCAGTAGTTTACATGCACTTAAGCCTGATATTGACATAGAATCAGGCCTCGCCACACTTGCTTTTTTAGCACTTCAAACTCCTGAGTAAGAATACTGGTTCCAAATATTTTCTCACACATTGCACTGTGCCTCTTGATCCAACTTAATTGATCTAAAAAAAGCGGTAAGGTATCGTGTTTGCAATCATAAGGTCAGAAGTGCAGTCATCCTCAGAGATGGGTAGAAAATGTATCCTTTCTTAACTGAAAAATAACCAAGTAAAATTAAGGCATCTCGAAAGAAAATGAACCTTGTTGCAAATGGGAGACATAGAACTCCGAATACTATTCAAAATCCCAGAAAAAAAAACTTCCATAAGATACCGCAGATTCCAGGGTTATGGTAGTAGGCGTGAATAATTTTACCAGACTTCAAAGTGATGGCCGGAGGAGCAAAACCAGGTAGTCACCGTTGGCCTTCACTGATCATATCTTCGCCACACAGTCGACCTGCTTATTTTGAAATACAAAAGGCTGCTGTGCATATTGTTCTTCGTAATACTTCGTTTCATTCACAAAACAAGAACAGACAGAGACTACAATCTTCTTGAATCTCAAACCAGAAGATAAAGTCACAAAATATACGAAAAGGCGCGAGAGCAACTTCAACCAAAGGCAGTGCAGAGTTGGCTGGCCAGGTTTTGCTGTGAATATACACTACAATTATCTTCATGTATTCCAAGATGAAAGATGACTAACCACTTCTCGGAAAGTCAACACCTAGATATGTCCCAGAGCTACACTGAACTTCATAGCCAAAAAAGAACCAAAAAAGGGAATGATCCTGGACTTATGCGCGGTCACACTGTCCTGCTAAACAAATTAGCACAGATTGCAATAAAATGCTGAAGGACAAGCCAGTTGCACTGCTCAAGGTAACAAAGTCAGTGCAGTTGGAAAAGAAGCAAAAACATAGAGTCAGTCGTTACAAGATTCTCAGTTTACTCGTAAAGATAGAACTCCAAGCAAGTTAGTTCACTATCAGAGGATACCACCCCTTCCAACATCATGTCACTATAGCTAACTCTGGTCTTTAGGCCCCTCAAAAAGCTCCTCTTGATTTCCTGATAAATTTAGGAAAATTTTGAGATGACAAATTTCAAAGATTTTTGGTGAACATAGTATCAAAGGAACAATTCAAAAACTAAAACTGAAACATTAAAAGCAAAAGTCGCTCTTATTGCATATTTACCAAAAGCAGGGAAAGTTTGGAAGTGTGTGCAAGTTACCCTGGCCACCTCAATTCCTCCATCCTGTTTCAGGATGCAAGGCAAACACAGGCCTCGACATGCAGATGAAGAGCAACTCAGATTTCGTAAAGAATGACTTGTAGCTTTACCTGTGCTCAAACAGAGGACATTCAATCTGGTTTTTCCACAGGAAAAAGAAAAATGAGGACGAAATAGACTTGACAAGGCCAAAGCGTCCATCAATGAAACACGAGACCAAACTATAGTGGTGCAACATTGTTAAAATTAGGCTTTTAAGAAAGCTAACAGAATTATAGCATTAATTTTAAACAGGAACATCATCTTTACCTGATTGCCAGGACTTCAGTGAATTTAGGGTCTATCTGAACGAAATAAAAACAATCGCTTTATCTGGCATTCCGTGCAAAGGGACCGAGATATTACTGTGTTTGCTTTATTGAAACGATGCCCAACATATGGAAAGGATTACTTCCTCCTGTCACTTCTATTACTTTCCTGATAGCTATAGCAAATACATCTTCACCCTATACATAGTCAAATTATCAAATCCGTAAAACTATAACGACCGAAATCAAAGACCCAAAAACATCTGATGCAGCTTTAATTATCAAATGTAATTATCTGTTTTGTGCTATTTATTTAGGCCATCCATAACAAGAGAAGCAAAAGTTCACGCAGCATCCCCACTGAGAACTTTCGGCCTAGTCCTAGGTCCGTTGGGCCGACTCCATCCTAACTGTCGATTTGGTGTCCCACAAAATCAGCGGTAGGGATCAACGTGGTCCAATAGGTCGGGGTCTAGGGAAGAATCTCCCATCACAACCTAGGAATTACATAAAACTTACAGAGTTCTTTATAACTCCAGGGTCATTTTGCCACTCCGAGTCATTGTCACCAAAGGAGCAAACCCAGGGTAACCATAATTAGCCTTTGCCAGGCAAATCATCACCATGGAATTGAATTGCTTGCTTCTGACAATGAAAGGTTGTGCTGCTTACTCCTAAATGGCATCCACTAGAATCAAATTAAAAAAAGAATGGTGTACTTCGGTTCATTGATTTGACCAGAGAAGAGCTGAGGAATGATCATCCTTTAACACCCCTAGTAAAGGGGTTGATATGTATAGCCATTTAGTAAAATAACTCATTGATGTGCTTAAGAAATTATGTCATATTTTACAAGATTCATTGTTCAGCACAGATGAGCAAGAATGCAAGATTAAAACCCGCAGCCCAATACTGTGCGAGACAGCCTGAGCAAAGATTTAATTAATAAAAAGTCGCTGTACTTCTACCAAAATCATTAGCATTTGCAAGTGCGCACTATACTTACTGCCGTAGCACTTGACATCATAAACATACTCTCCATGTTAACAACTCGATTGGGAAGCACCATACAATTGGACATCACGTGCCTGTCGAGCAGGCTTACAGGATCTTTGTGTTTGAATAGGCAATTTGATCGGAAGGGTTGTCTTGCCCTTCATTATGTTACAGGGTGACGGGAAAGTAATGGAAGGGACAAATAAACTTATGAAGAGAATCCTCTTTACGCTGGCCTGGATGACAGAAACTCCACCAACCTACTGCAATGACCCTAGGAATCTGCAGTTGCTTAAGGAAGTTGCTTTCTGGGATTTTGAATAGTATTCGGAGCCCTACATTTTCCGTTTACGAGGTTCATTTTCTGTTGAGACGTGTTGCTTTTACACTTACATATTTCAGTTTAGCAAGGTTACATTCTTTATCCATCTCTGAGGATGACTTATTTCCAACCTTATGATTGCAGCATGATACCTTACAGCTTTTCTTGGATCAATTAGGTTGGATCAAGAGGCAAAGTGCAATGTGCAGGCAAATTTTGGGACCAGTATTCATACCTCGAGTTTAAAGTACTAAAAGCAAGTGTGATGAGGCCTGATTCTATGTCAATGTCGAGCTTCGGGCACATACAAACTACTGTTAAGTGCATGAAGTTTGGCTCTGTCGTGAGTTGGGGCCGTCTGTACGGCTGTGTCAAACTTCATTCAAAAGCAGAAAGACTGCAAAAACAAGTGTAATGACACTACACAACCTCCGTGACCGATCAAATTCTAGCTCACGTCTGCCTATATATATTGGGTAAAGACACGTCTGCCAATATTAGTGTGTACTTCAAGCAATTATGCTCTTTCAATGAGAAACCTGCAATATTTGTCTCTTGGTGAATAAAACAACCGTAAAATCATACTCTATGGTAACGAACTTACTAGTTTGTAGTTTGTTCTTCCCAACAATCATGATGGATGCGACAAACTGTATAAAACCAGTTCTTTTACAGAAAAAGTTCATGTTTTATTGAAAAAATGGTTGTCATATCGATGTTCAGTTGGATTTTAATCATTATGAAGATCAGTTACGCTTTTCACAGGAATACGAAATCCAGCCACGGAGCGAAATAGACCCTATTAAGCCGATGAGGGGTATCTTGGTACAAGAAATTTGACCTCTTTTTGTTCCCTAGTTCAGTGATTCAACGCAGTCATTTGAACTACTTTTCACCCCAAAAATGTTGGCGTTGAACCTGAAATTATAAAGAAAGATTAGCCCGGGAGCTAATGGGTAGGTGGAGTCGGACTTTAATCTTTTAATGACTACTTTGATGTTTGATCATAATCCTTATGATCTATGAATAAGATCGCTCGATGAATGGAAGTCCGAGAGAAATTCTAGGGCTTATGTGGTCAATATACTTTTCTAGTAGAAAATGCGCCCGATTGCCTTGAAATTGTGCGCGTGGGATGCAGGTGCACCATGAACGGCCGGTTATTCGCACATGTTTCGTGACGACATAAGAGGAATACTTGGGATTGTGCAGGCGGAATCGAAGCATTGGTCTTCTCAAATTTTGCACTATCTAATGCATTGCCGATCTCATGCTGCCGTTACTTAATATGGGTTAAACAGCTCAAGGTCGAGTCTGGAGAGGAGATACTGAAACGGTCCTTATATGGGTCGATCTGATCATCCCCCATTTTCCCAGTCAATGAAACGCATCTTTTGTCGCATATGTTGCCTTGTATTGGGAGCCTCGAATGCGACCGTGCTTCGAATGTTGGCCCACGAAACGAAATTTCCAGAAAATTTCCAGGGCCTATTTTTTATTTATTTAATTTTCTAGTACCAAAATGCCTCCGATTGGCCTGAAATTGTGCCCGGGAAATGCGCTTGCATCACGAACGACCAGGTTTTTTTCCCTTGAGATGTATACGGGGTCAAGCTTCTCAACCTATGACCGAGCTTACCAAGATTCCTCTTTCCCTTAATTAGGTCTCCACTTATATCATCCAGCGACCTACAATTAGTCCTAACGATAGTATGCATATTCACAATCCATCATTGGGTTTAAAACATGATGACAATGAGCATAAAACCCTTAAATTATTAAACCACAAATCCAATTCATAATGCATCTCATAAATCAAGCTCACAGCCCAAAACCTATAAGTTTTTTACATTTCGATTCATAGATAGAATGCATTTTATAAATTGGATCACAAATCAAACACATATAACCTCTCGCAATTCTTTTCATAAAATGTTTCTAAAAGTTTTATAAATTTTCAACTCAAACTATTTCAAAAGATATTTTACAATTCCGAATATCCTACTATTCCGGATTTAGAGGGCAGGCTTCTTTGGCGGTGGTGACTAGACACACGCCACATGTCAATCCCAAGCACTAGGTAGTGGGGCCATCTTCTCAATAATCCACGCCAGCAAATAATTCCGTCCGCGGGGCCTTACGTAAGCACATCCATCTCTTCCTTTCTTGCAAATCAACGTAACCCATAAGCTTATTCAACAAATCAACTCAATCTCATTTCTAAAAAGAATAATAAAGAAGGAAATCACTTAAAATATAGTTGTCAACATAATAATGAGTAGGTGACTCTAATCTTGGAATTATTATTTCGATGTTATAAGATGCAAGATATGATGGAGAGGACGCTCTCTTACAGGCACACCCGGTCTTGGAGTCGGGGTATCTCGTGTCTCAGACCAAATTGAACCACGGAATGAGTTTGGCCGATGAACGAGATTTGGAGAAAATTTCTAGGGCTTATATTTTAAATTAATTTTCTAGTACAAAATATCTCTGATTGGCTTGAAATCGTGTGTAGGAGACGCGCTTGCATCTCGAACGACAGGCTTTTCCCTTTAGATGATGCGTGTGGGGGCATTTGCAAGGGGAGGCCCACTTCAAGGGGCTAATTAGACATTTTCCCAAGAGCGTGTCGGGGAGAATATCTGATCTTTTAGATCTCGGATCTTACTATTTCCATTTTCCCTGAAAGTTTAGTTCTGGCATATGACGGTCGACTCTGCTTAATACGTGCTCTAAGAACATATATTAACAGGCCTCTCATGTTACAAATTTAAATCCTCGATCAATCACAATCAGAGATAGAAACGCGGAAGGTCCTTTGCTATCACAAATTTTAACACACGTACAAGAGAGGCAAACAAAAGTAAAACAATGAGCAGCAGGGCGATGTTCGGAATTTGTCACATATTATTGAGGTAATTAAGTAAAGATTATCCTCGTTTCTTTTCTCTCACCTCAGTTTCTCTTTCCTCGCACAAGTACCACTCGGTCAAGTATGTGTGCGTATTAATTATTATTATTCATTGCTCTTTTTTTTTTTCTTTTTTTGGTGTGATTAAGGTTTCAAGTGCTATAACGGGCAAATTTTTGCACTGAGTCCCTGTTAATAATAGGATTTTATTCATAAAGGCCCTTAAGACACTTATTTCCCAGTCATATAAGGATAATTTGTAGCTTATAATTTATTTTTTTCTCATGTCATGTGCTATAAATATTTGTCACGGGTAGCTAAGGTTTCGAAAATCGAATTATTTGTTATTCTGTAAGGAATAGAATTAGGTATACAGAAAGATCTGGCTGCTAAAGATATAAGACGAGGAGGTTGAAGAGTCAAGAGTATTCACACATCGCAGAACCATCCAGAAGAAAAAAGAACGTGGTTCTTCTTTTTCTTTTTCTTTTTTGTCATATCTTTTATCTTGGGGGTGTGAAATCAACGTTGGAAGCTGGTTTTTAATGACTAAAATAATAAGTACTAAAAATCGAAAATACAACACTGTAACCTTGTTCGCGTGGTGGGCAAAATACGTAGCAATTGCGTTAATTTCTCTATGGTTGATTCCGATGCCGTGGAGAGTCGGAGATGAATGGAAAAAAATTCCTAGTTTGAACGGAGTAATAAGATTTTGAACCGGGGAAGCGTTTGAAGAGGAGAGCAAGCAAGCGAAGGCAGTGGCAGGTCTACCTACTCCTCCGGAGCGACAAAGTGCTGGAACCCACTTACCATGATCCGCCAATTGAATCTTTTAAGGCTGCGTTTGACAATCGGGATAAAATTCGGGATAGGATATAATTTATCCTATCCTACGTTTACTGCTCACTCAGGATAAGATAAATCGATATAAATGACATATAAAGATAAAATTATCCCATGGGAGAGGTGGGATAAAGGTGATAGGATTTTAATGCTCATAATAGAAAAGTTATTTTTCTTGAATAAAAAACTTATTAAATTAACAAAATTGAAATTATATTTCAATATAAATAATATTTGAATTCTAATTTAAGAAAATAAAAATAAAATTTTATTTTTAATTAATCTTATTTTAATTTCTATATTCAATTTTAATTCTATTTTATAATAAACATTCAATCTATAAATTAAATATTTATATTTATTATATATTTTAGGTATTTTTGTATTTTAAATATGTTAGTACAGTTTACTATTTGATAATTTTTTTTATTAAAGAATGATGAAAGGGAAAAAGGAAATAATAATGAAAATAATATAAAAAAGAGGAAAAATAAAATAAATAATAAATAAATTAAGGAATAGTGTTACGAGATATTTTCACCGTCTTCATTTATAAAGATTTAGGTTCATTTATAACGATATGTCATTTATATAAAAAAAAATGTACATGATGTGAACATATCCGACTTTAATACTGCGATTCATCAAACACTGGACGGGATATAAAAAAATCCAAGGATTTCATATCCTATCATATCCAATCCTATCCCGATTATAAATCCGGACAACCAAACGTAGCCTAAGAATGCGTTTGGTATTTTTTTTCTCAAAAATAATTTTTTTTATTTTAAATCTATTCCCTAAGTACTTTTCTATTTTGGGGATTTGAAAAAAAAATTAGCTACTGTCTTTTCTGTTCTGAAGAATAAAAAAAGTAGAAAAATAGAAAAATATAATAATTACCAAACATGCCATAAAATTCTATAGGGTTAATATCCTGAAAAACCCCAAACTGGTATACTTGTAATAAATTTACCTCAAACTATTTTTTTGACCACCAAAAACCCCAAACCGGTATACCTTTGACAAATTTACCCCAAATTGGTATACTTGTTACAAATTTACCCATTGTTAATTTTCGTTAAATTTTATGCTTAAATTATTGAGTTAAATGACACGTGACAGTTGACCGGTATATTAATTTAGGATTTTACGCTCCATTTGTCACCATTTACAATTTTTGTGATTTTTTGTGGTATTAATCCAATTTAACATAGGGTATATTTATCATAAATTTACCATTTTGGGGTTTTTTGCAGTCAAATAAATTAGTTTGAGGTAAATTTGTCATAAATGTACCAGTTTATGATTTTTTTATAGTCGGTCGGGGTAAATTTGTCATGGATATACCAGTTTGGGGTTTTTCATGGTCAAAAAAATAGTTTGGGATAAATTTATCACAAGTGTACCAGTTTAGGGTTTTTCAGGGTATTAACCCAATTCCATATGTTCTTTGATTGAAAGCCACGCAGTCCACTTGCATGGATCATGACCATACCAATCATCACCATTTCAAGTAAGGTAAAAACACTGAAAAGGTCATGAAGTGAGTTTGCTGACTTAGCTACACAATTTAACTAATTTATTGAAAGTAAAAGAACAATTCATTTTGTTATATAAGAAAGAGGCTGCCTAATTGCTTCAAAAGAAAAAAGAAATTGGTGAAAATTAGAATATTATCCATTATATTGCTAAAGCCTATTAATAATATCCAGTTCAAATTTGGTAAGCAACTAACAATGACGGATACTATTCGTGGTGAAACAACCATTTAATTCCACTTCTACGCTAAAGTTGTGGACATATTTAGTGCTTAAATATGAAGCACCCATTTTACAATATCATCAAATGAGCCTTTAGAGGCTAAGATCGATTATTAAGAGATGAGATAAATTTTATTGGAGATTACATGTGATCGACTTAGTCAAAAGTTCAATGATAATTTGCCTCATCATCGATTTAATAGCTTATGGAAAACATTATTCTTTAGTCGTTAGATGAGAACAATTTATGTATATTGCTATATTAATGAATAGTACATGTTTTATTAGATGATTAAGATAAAGATAATATTTATTGTAATCGATTAAAGATATGCACAATTTATATATACAACCTTGAAAGAAATGGAAAATAAAAAGAATAAGGTATGAAATTACACCACACCATTTATCCAATGTGAGACTTATTCTAATAGTATACTCATATGTGTATCTTAACCATACACCAGCAAGGGTTGTTGGACCAGCATGGGTGGATGGACAGACGGTGCCGCCAATGCCATGGCATGCCTAGCCACCGGAATGTCCCTTTGTTTTGGCCTTTTTTAGGGTCCGTTCATTTCGCGGAAAATAGACCATTTTCGGAAAATATTTTCCTGGAAGTCATTTTCTAGGAAAATAACAATATTTTCTGATGTTCGGCTAAAACCTGAAAATGTTCAGAAAATATTTTTCGGTATTCGGTAAGGAAAATATTTTATGCTTCCCAGACAATTAGCGAGTGCGAACGTCAAGCTCGAGGCTCACCAAATCAACGAGCTTGAAGTTCACCTAGTTCGATCGATAGCCAAGAAAGAAGAAGATAGGAAACAAAGAAAAGAAAAAGGAAAGAAAAAGGAAATTAAAAATAATTTGAATTAAAAAAGAAAAAATAAAAAAATAATTCGAATAAAAAAAGAAAAAAAGAAGAAGAAATGGGAGGAGGAAATGTAGATTTGTTGAGGTGTGAGATAAGAGAGATCAAGTGAGGAAAATGTTTTTTACTTTTTAAAAGTAAAAAACATTTTCTCCTACTTTAAAAGACTTTTTTTTTTTGATGGAAAACATTTTTCTCAAGCTTAATTCATTTTTCATAAACAAACGCCGAAAAATCCGGAAAATGTTTTTCCAGAAAATATTTTCTATGAAACGAACATAACCTTAATTGTTAAAATTTTTTATTCCATGTCGTTGATGTATTAGAAGAGCAAGTCTACGTGTCGGGCTGCCATGTAAGCATTTCCTTCATAAATTTAACGGAAGGAATCGTACGGTTCAGGATGCATCTGGATAAAAGAAAAGTTCAACGGCGTGATCGAATACATTTAAAAAGAGTTCAACAACTACGGCCTACTTTATTCTTTTATTTATTTGATTTTTCCATAACCATCAGCCATCACCATTTATGAATTTTAAATATTTTCTGGCATTGGTAGTCCTAGATTGCCTTCCTCGTGTTTAATTGTCGACCCTGCTTCATACACAATCCAAGAACATCAAGAAGACTTTAATATTATAGACTCCAATCTTTTATCAATCACAATCCGAGATTAAAATGCGAAAGGTTTTTAGTATCACAAAATCAATAGACGTAGAAGGAAGGAAAAAAAAGACATTATGATAACATTGTTAGTGACACTTGAATAATTGGGGGATGGTCCACAATAATGGGAAAGGGTCCTCGTCGTCAGCCGCGGCAGGAGGAAGAAGGAGAAGAAAAAATGAAAATTTAAAAAAATTCAAAATTAAAATTCAAAATTTTAGAATTGTTAAAATATTATTAAAAATTATCAACGTCAATGTCGATCAAATCGTCGGTCGGCCGATGTCAGTCCAAGAAAATCAGGCCAAAATTGGCTGAAAATGACTGAATTAAGACAACAACGTAAAAAGATTTAGGACTTAATTGAGAAAAAAAAAAGGTTTAGGACTAAATTGGTACAAATGTAAAATATTTAGAACTTTTTTTTAACACTTTTCCCATTATTAGTGCATACGTGGGTAAAATACATCGCAAGACTTAAATGTTAAAAGTTCCAAAATATACACTTAAATATCACTTTTTTGAAAATTGGGATACTTAAGTCTCCAACTCCGACAAGATTGTAAATCCGACGTGATATTATTTTAATAACAAAACTAGCATGTGTGACTTGTCAGAATATTTCCACAATCCTTATCTAAAATGACGCCGTCTTCAATGTTCACTTAAGTACTAGTCGTGGTTAAAAAAATCACTTAATTGTTAAATTATGGTGTAAGAAATCACTTAAGTGTCACTCGTAATTAAAAGTAAATACTTATATAGAAAGTGTTACTTAAGTGCCAAAGTCGCTTAGCGTACTCTTGGTGTCTACATGGATAATTTTTTTTTTTTTTAAAGTGTCAATTTTTTCTCCAATTTTGGCACTTACTTAAGTGTACCTTTAAGAAGTTTTGACACTTAAATATTAATCAATGCCAAGTTTTGGTACTTGAAATGTCGGGCACTAGTGCATACGCATATGACCAAAAAATAAATAAAACTCCCTTCCTCGGGTTGTTTTTACTCCCAAGTGCCCAAAAACCATCCTTTTCTTATTTTTCGCCATTTACGAAAGTAGGTAAAACTCCCAAAATAATAATATCCCGAAATATTTTCTTGTATTATAACATTAAGGGGGCGATATATGGTATTCGACGTAACTTTTAGGGAGGAAAAATAATCAAGAAATAAACAAAGCAGAAACGGATAGATGAAAATGGCCTTGTAAAGCTAATCGGCAGTATAAGGAAAGGGGACGAAAGTTGGCGCACCCGGCAAGCAACTGGCGTGTCGACGAAAAACAAGTACATTGGAAAATTATATGCTTGTTTTGTTAGAGCGTTTTTAATTTGAGAACTATCGTCTTCCCCCGCAACCAAAAGATATTATATGCTTGTTTTGTTAGAGCATTTTAATTTGAGAACACATATTATCATACTCAAAAGTTCTGCAATCAAATGATAATATATGCTTGTTTTGTTTGAGGGTTTTTTTATTTGAGAACACATACTATTAGACCCAAAAGTCAAGATTAAAAGTGACCGAGTGACTACCCATGGTTACCCAAACAAAACATGGTTACTCGAGAGGATGAGAACTCGTAAATCAAGATCAAAAGTGTTGCTCGCTTGGGTTTTGCTCCCCTTGCCAAGCGAGTCACTTTCAACATTGCAAATTAGAGCACCTTTGGCAAAAGGTCGATTGGCTGCCAGGGTCCTGGCACCTTTTGCCAAAGGTGGGTTTTGTTCATTTGGGCGAAAGGTGCCACCTTTTGCCAAAGGTGGGTTTAGTGGCAGGACCCTGGCAGCCAATCGAATTTGCAATGCTGAAAGTGACTCGCTTGGCAGAGCAACACTTTTGATCTTGACTTATGTGTTCTCACCCTATGTGTTCTCTATCCCATGATTGCCTATATATATAGATCACACTTCCACTCCCCTCTCCGCAAAAACTTCAACGGTGCAACCCAAAAATTCAAGCGTCTCCGATCTCTCTCAAGCTCCTGACGGTGTGCCTGTAGTTTCCCTCCTCATTTGTTTGATAGTAATGCTTTTTTGGGTATTTTCTATCAGGGTTTATTGCTTTGATTTTTGAGCTAGACAAGTCGTAGAGTGCCATCTCACCAGTCAGATACAAAGTCCATCGGTGCATCATCAGCCTTGAGGCAAGGCATGGCTGAAAATAATGACAGTGGGATCGGGCAGATTCAACTGCTCGATGTGTTTGAAAATTCACATGGAGGAGTCACTGTGGAGGTAAAGGATCGTATGGATGCTGATGTGTTTGCCTCCTTGCTCCGGGCTTCAACATCAAGCTGGAAACTACAGGTAAAATGAACTTGGATTTCATCAGTCTTGCCAATTTATTTATTTTTTCCGATCTGTAAGAATACCGCTCTATTCTTATTCATTTGTTCTTATTGGGCATCATTTGGTTACAGGGGAAGAAGGGTGTCTGGCTCAAATTGCCGCGGAAACGTGCACATCTTATCGACATTATAGTGAAGGTATATATTAGAGGTGTACAAAAAAAAAAAATCTAAAACCCATTCTTATCTATTTTTAATAGGTTAGATCGTAAATGAATTGAATAAAATATTAGAAACTAGTTATATGGGTCCAAAAAGACGAACTGTCCAAGATATGGGTGTAAATGGGTTGGGAGTACACATCCCTTTCAACAAGCCCGTTTCCACCTTACAGTTCACAATCCTCCTCAAGATCAAAGACTCCTTCGCCTCAGCCTGTTCCCCCACCCCTCTCTCTCTCTCTCTCTCTCTCTCTCTCTCTCTTTTCCCAGCCAAATACCCCCGTTAACATCCGCCCGAGGAAAGAAGGAGCGACTCCTCGAACGCTCTTCTTGGATGCTCGACCACGACATGGACGGCATCAACCCCCACCCCGACGACTTCGGTTGCTCCGTCTCCCTCAACAGCATCTCTTCGGCTACATCTTCGAGGCCTCTCGCCCCGGCGACATCGACCGCCTCAAGTACCTCCTCGAGACTGGCGCCAACGTCAACGCCCGGGAGCGATCGGCTTGAGCCTCACCAACGGCGGTCACAGAGTCCTCAGCCTCCCCCACTTCGCCGCCGCAGAGACCGGCCTCGTTCCAGGCGACGGGAGTTCAATATGATTTTCCTTGGTTAAGAATTAGCTCTGTTCCCTGAGAGATTTAGTTCAACTCGACAGTCCATGCTTGTTAAATCTCTTTTTCTAGCAGAAAGTTTGGTAGGTTTAGGTATGATAGACTGTTCAAATTTGGCAGGAAGGATTCAAGTACCATCATGCTGAACCAAGTCACTTGATTCTTGTCTGCTGGCTTCCTGAGACCCCTGATACCGTTGCTGTGAATCCTTCACGTAGGGTCGGCGTCGGTGCTTTCATCTTGAATGATAAAAGAGAGGTAACTTCCTGCCTTGCCATTCCCCCATTTCTTACGCTCGCCCTTTTGAGATTTTCTGATAGGAATATGCAAAGAGATAGAAATGTATCGTGTGATCTGTTCATTCGGTAGTTCTTAAAAGTTCGGAGTCAGACTCTAGCACTGGACGCTACTTCGCTCTACAGCAGTAAGACTAGTGATGTGCAGAGCGTGAAATCAGCCTGCTCGATTGGCATCGAATAGAAGTGATCGGCAGTAATTTTGCCTGGGAAAAAAAAACTCTGCATTCGATGTCCACTGGATTCATATGCGTGTATGTTGCCATTTTGGATAAGCGTAGATGTTGGATTTGTTCACTCTTTCCTTAACAGAAACAGCCTTTTGGTGTCAATGCCTTGCTATAATCTTCTGGTTTTACTAGGTTAGCTCTATGACAAGCTGTTTAGTAATGTGATTTCCCATATTAGCGTTTGGACTACGATAACTCTTCTCATTTTGGCAACAATCACATCATTTTCTCTCGGTTTTCTTCTCTGAAGTGATTCAGCCTGTGGGTAACAGCCTTACTTTGTGAAGAGATACGATGCGGTGAAGTTTTATACTCAGTTTCATTTGGCGCATGCTTTCGCTCTGCTTTATATTGTTTTCAGCGTGATTCTACTGCGACCAGATGCTCACTGCTTTAAAGTATTTAAAAAATTTTCCCTCGTTTCTAGGTGCTTGTAGTCCAAGAGCGTAATGGAATGTTCCATGATACGGGTGTGTGGAAACTCCCCACTGGAGTTCTGAATGAGGTGAGCATGTTAAACATATCGAGTGCTACATAAGAAGTATCAACATGTATTGCAATGGTTTGACTGTGACTCTATCCTCGTAGGGTGAGAATATATGTCATGCAGTTGTCAAGGAAGTAAAGGAAGAGATGGGAGTAAGTGATGAGTTTTATGTCGTGTAAAAAAGCTTAATTCTCTAAGGCATTTTACTTGAGAATTCCAACTAAAGCCTTATTCTTTTACGTTCTACAGGTAGACACTAAATTCGTGGAAGTCCTCTGTTTCAGGTAAAGAAAATCCTCAATTTCAGATTGCGGTGCATTATTATGTTTTGGTCTTCATTTAGATTTCTGCATTTAACTTTCTGATGTTCAAATTTGCTTTCGCTTTTCTCACATTCTGTCTCTTAATGTTCTATCATAGACAAAGCCACAAATCATTCTTCACGAAGTCAGATTTGTTCTTCCTGTGTGTGCTTCAGGCAGAATCTGCTACAATTGAGGAACAGAATGTAGAGATTGAGGCAGCAAAGGTAAATTGCACACTTGCATATCTTCTTGATTTTGCTTGAAGTATGAGGACTTTTTACTATTAATTCTTTGCTTGGGCTGTCTTGTATGACACTGGGGTTTGTGCTTTAATCTTGCGTTCTTGCTCATGTGTGCTAAACAATGAATGTAGTAAAATTTAATGTATAATTTATTAAGCACATAAATGATGAGAGACTGCACTGGATATCTGTTCAGATCTGCCCATTTAGTAGCGATGTTCAAAGATTGGTTCTTTCTTTGGCCAAATTTATGAGCTGAACTGGATATATTTTATTTTGGTTATAGTGGATGCCAATTGAGGAGTACACAGCACAACCTTTCGTTGTTGAAAACAAGCAATTCAATTTCATGGCGAATATATGCTTGGCAAAGGCTGATCATTGCTACCCGGGTTCTGCTGTTTTGGCCACAACTGCTGGGGTGGCAGAAGGACTTCCATCTACTGCAATAACCCCGAAATTGAGGAGAACTTGGCAAGTTGTGTGTAATTCCTGGATTGTGATGCGGAATTTCTTCCTTGGACCCAGGCCTACTGGGCCGTGTTGATCCCAACTGCTGATCATGTGGGCTTCTATGTAGGTCCCACAAATTCAGAGATTAGGACGGTGGGACTAGGCAAGAATTTTCTGGTTATCATGTCACATGGTCTTTTGTTTCTTATGTTTTGGAGATATAGGGGCTCACTGTTTTTCTCATCTTCAATTCGTAGACTAAAATCTTGTGTTTTGCCTGTGTTGCCATTGTCTGGGCTTTTTCAGCCCTTGGAATAATGTAAAATGATGGTTGGTCTATAGCTCGCCAACAGATTTTTGACTCTGGTAAGAATGTTCTCTTGATAGTTCGGCACGAAGAAATGCGACTCTGCTTTTGAGGGGGGTGTCTTATCTTTTTGTGTTTCAAGCACGCGCCTGGGGCACGTGTGCATGTCAAGCAAGTGCCCGTGTGCGAGCACGGAAGGAACGGGACTCGTTCTGATTTTGTAAGTGCACCGGTTGGGCCACCCAGCGTGGCAGCATCGGAAGCATTATTCACGGGAAAGGCTGGAGATGAGATTGGGGACAAGTTGTTTATGATGATGAGGAAGGAGGGATGGTTCAAAAGGCGGTGGTAACTAATGGTTTATTTTGCCTGAACAAAGGGCACTTTCTTGCCTAATCTCTGGCACGACCTGCATGAAATATCTTAGGTCCACCAGTGATAAATCATCTAGTTGCCTTCAGATCAATTATGACCATTATCTCATTCTTTGAATAGGTCTATGATCCTCTTATTGCACAATTAACGATGACCTTGACTAATTAATCCAGGAGTACCCTTTAGATATATTTACTGTCTGATGATCCAATACTTGCCATGGCCTCACACGTGGCAAGCTATAAGCGCACGGAAGCCCAACTTTTCCCAGGATCAACTCCTGGACAGCGTTAAGCGCAGTTTGAACTTTGGAGTGTTGGGGGAGGGGAAAATGTGGGAGAGCGAGTAGGGTGTTTGGATTGGGATATAAAGAGGTTTCTCCTTACCCTAGTATTTAATTATAAGGCAATTTTAAGATAGAACGCGAAGCAATTTAGTTCACTATTCAGAGGATATAGCACCTTGCAGCATCATGTTACCATAGCTAAATTTGGTCTTCAGGCCCCTCAAAAAGCTCCTCTTGATTTCCTGATAATTTTTTAAAAAGACTATTAGACAATTTTGAAGTGACAATTTTAAGATTTTCAGTGAGCATAGTATCAAAGGAATAATTTAAATACTAAAAGTTAAACCGAAACAACAAAAGCAAAAGTTGCTCTTATTGCATATTTACTGAAAGCGGGGAAGTTTGGTAGTGTGTGCAAGTTACCCGAGCCGCCTCAATCTCTCCATCCTTTTTCGGGATGCAAGGCGAACACAGGCCACGGCATGCAGATGAAGAGCAACTCGGATTTCATAAAGAATGACTTGTAGCTTCGCCTGTGCTCAAACAAAGGACGTTCAATCTGGTTTTTCCACAGGAAAAAGAAAAATTGAGGATGAAATAGTCTTGACAAGGCCAAAGCATCCATCAGTGAAACGCGAGACCAAATTATAGCAGTGCAACATTGTTAAACCAGGCTTTTAAGAAATATAACAGAATAATTGCATTAATTTTAAACTTTTGAGGGACATCATCTTTACCTGAATGCTAGGACTTCATTGAATTCAGTGTCTATCTGAATTGAAAAAAAAAAGAAAACAATCGCTTTATCTGGCATTCCCATGCGAAGGAACCGAGATATTAGCATGTTTGCTTTATTGAGACGGTGCCCAACATATGAAAAAAATCACTTATTCCTGTTGCTTCTTTTATTCTCTGATAGCTATAGCAAAAACATCCTCGCCCAATACATCTGATGCAACATTAGTTATCGAAGGTACTCACCTCATCAACAGGTCCAGTCAGGAGCTTCCAGATGCCCGTGCGTTCAAATTTCCTGCCTTTCTCAATAACCACAAGCACCTGGAAAGAGAAGAAAACGTCTCGACTTCGAAACTGCCAAGTCATGCTGTAATCTTACCAGAAACCAGGCATCTGGAAAGAACGAACTTGCGCTCATATGTTTTGGCTTATGAGTTATGAAGGTCTAAGTAAGGCCTTTGTCCATTCCTTCCTCTAATTTGACTGTCTAAGAGTAGCCGAAAGAAACAATCCAACGAATGACATTGAGGGTTCATAGTTATCTCTCCTTTTTAATTCAGACCAAAAGCAGCAGTAGCCACCTTAAGCAAAGCACCTGCCCGTACCTAAATCCCTCCTGCCCAGTTCTCACGAAAACAAAAATCATGAGAACACTTGATACATTATGAAATTGCTAGCTAATGCTGCATAGGAAGCATGTCCAGGAATAGATCTATCATCAGGCAAGCTACCCGAATATGTTTTGTTCCATGAAGAACCATATGTGCCTTAACTAGTGACTTGACAAGGCCACTTTGATCCACACGCCTCTCCTCTTCTGTGACTCATGATAACTAACAAGGCATAAGATGCACATAGATCAACAAATGACATCTAAACGAAAACAATGAAGAGAGGATGAAATTTGTTACCAATTCTCTCCATTTGGAAATTGAAGCTCTCAGCTTACCGATGGAGTCCCAAGTATCCATAAGCTCCTGGATTTCAACTTCAACTCCATCATAGCCAGCATCTTCCCAGCTAAGTAATTCTTGATCCTCACTACTTGCAGTCTTATCTTGCTTGTCTACTGACTTGGCATGCTTATGATATCAAAATCGATATCCTAAGAGATAAAAACAGAATACACTGAGAATCGCAATTCACCAGCTAAAATTATAGCAGAAGACTAACCATAAGCACCAAATACAACGGTGAAGACTTGGACCAAACATTCGCCGCAAGAGGTGGCATTGGCAATTCTGGAACAAAGCGATAAAGAGACCATGTATAATGGACCAAAAAGGACTATTCTCTTAACTTTACCAAGCGAAGTATTAATACATCTGAACTTTTTGGTAATCTAGGAGTCACTTCTGTTTTGGCTTCTGTTTTTCCTTTCCTCCCTATTTCAATAGGATCATATGTTCGGACGTAGTCCACAGGACAATGGTTATGGGAAGGAGCAGATATATTATACAGTGACAGAAATACAAGGAGGACAACATTTGGCGCTAACCAAAACAGCAAACGAACGCAAGATATGATCATCTGCTGCAAAAAAGCGCACACCAAACAAAGGAAATGGTTTACGTACCGTCCCTTAGTCTTCTTTTCTTTTTTGCTACTGTTGTTCCATCTATATTGAAACAGATGTGTGCTTGTTTTCTGTAGCCATCAGCATTTTGCTGGGTGTTTGTAAGTGGCCATAGTGAATTCAGAGTGATGAAAGACATTTGAGTCCTTTCTCTCTGTATTTCACCAGGTAATTGCCTCTGAGAGAGGTCTTTTCCATTTCCATCACTTCTTGCAGCTTATTCGTCAATGGAGCCATGGTCAATGTACAGTCATTTGACCAAGCTATAAGATTAGTTTGCTCACTGATGCAGTTCAGTGTCTACACAATTCGTGCTTTATAGCCGTTCCAAAGCAGAGCACCAAACAAAAAGGGCAGTGCCAATTCTAAACATCGCTATACAATGAAAGTGCGGTAATCATTTATACTTGGGAATGCAAAATCATAATTTGAATGGATTAAACTTCTAGGGATTTTTTCGTATATACGCTCACATAAAATATTAATTACACAAACAACCTTTAAAAATCAGAATAAAAAAAGTGATTCTACTTCACAAAATAGCCTCTCGAAAACAATACTAATTGGGGGAGAATTCTTCTTCAACTTTTTGCTTCGACTTATTGGGGGAGCATTGGCTCTATCCCATGATTACGTGAGAACACCCTACGTGTTCTCTACCCATTATTGCCTCTATATATATTGGTCACCTCTCCTCAAGAACTTCAATGGTGCAACCCAAAAATTCAAGCGTTGAGCGATCTCTCTCTCTCCGATCTCTCTCCGATCTCTCTCAAGCTCCAGAGGGTGTGCTCATAGTTTCCCTCCTCATCTGTTTGATAGTACTGCTTTTCTGGGTATTTTCTATCAGGGTTTATTGCTTTGATTTTTGAGCTAGACAAGTCGTTTCCGCTATACATCAGTGGATGAATTCATTTGTCCAGGTTTAGCTCCTAGAGTGCCATCCTACCAGTCAGATACAAAGTCCATCGGTGCATCATCAGCCTTGAGGCAAGGCATGGCTGAAAATAACGACAGTGGGATCGGGCAGATCAACTGGTCGATGCGTTTGAAAATTCATATGGAGGAGTCACTGTGGAGGTAAAGGAGCGTATGGATGCTGATGCGTTTGCCTCCTTGCTCCGAGCCTCAACATCAAGCTGGAAACTACAGGTAAATGAACTTGTATTTCATCAGTCTTGCCAATTTTTTTTTTTCCCGATTTGTAAGAATGCCGCTCTGTTCTACTCCATTTCTTCTTATTGGGCATCATCTGGTTGCAGGGGAAGAAGGGAGTCTAGCTCAAATTGCCCCGGGAATATTCGAGAAAATATTGGGTGCGCTGAGCGCTCCACGTCACCGTGCGCCCGCCCAATCAGGATGCGACACGTGTTGCCACGTGGCTCCACCTGGAGCCGAGGCCCACCATTAGTTTTCAGTTAAATTTTTGCTGCTTCTCTTTCTCATTTAATGCTTCATCCTTTTCTCCGCACGATTTCTCCCGTTTGCACGCAAGCGTGCGTCCCTTCCCCGAGAAAATTCTCTTTCAAAAAATTTTGTCCCTGCATTTTTTCTCCATGAAAACTACAACGCCATCTCTCTCAACCAAACGCTCGCCGGTTGCCTCCAAGCTTGGCCGCCTCTACCGTCGCCGTCAAGAGCCACTCGCTCCCAAGAACCCCGCCAATCGCGACTGGGTCCCGAATTCTGGCCATCTCCGTCTCTGCCTCTTCGGCGAGTGCGGACACCCAAAAGCCCACCGGTTGCCTCCGAACTCGGCCGCCTCTGCCATTGCCGCCAGGAGACACTCACTCTGAAGAGCCTCGCCGGTCGTGGTTGGATCTCGAGCTCTGACCGCTTTTGCCTCGGCCTCTTCGACGATCGAGCACACCAAAAGCCCAACTAGTCACCTCTGAGCTCCGTCACATTTGCCAGTCGCCTCCAAACTTGGCCGCCTTTACCGTTGCCGTCGGAAGCCACTCGCTCCCAAGAACCCTTCCGGTCGTGGCTGGGTCCTGAACTCTAACCATCTTTGCCTCGGCCTCTTCGGTGAGCGCAGACACCTGCTGGTCGCCTCCGAGCTCGGCCGCCTCTACTGTCGTCGCCAGGAGCCACTCGCTCCAAAAGAGCCTCGCCGGTCGCCTTCGAGCTTGGCCACCTCTGCCGGTCGCCTGCAAGCTTGGCCACCTCTGCCATTGCCGTCAAGAGCCATGCGCTCCCAAGAACCCCGCCGGTCGTGGTTGGGTCCCGACTGAGAAGAAGCATAATATAGAATATAACCTGTATGTGAGAAAACTTCTGTAATCTGTAATTGTTGAATCAATCAACTGCAAACTTCATCATACATCTGTTCAATCTTCTTCTTCTTGTTCTATCTTATAGAACTCTAAGATATGAAGAAGATCAAAGGAAAACACTAAAGAAAGATCTCTATCGAAGACTTAGAAAGAAGGCTCAGATCAAGGAGATTCAAGTTCTATTGGAAATGATCAATTCACTCTCATGCTCTGTACATTTTCCTCAGCCCCTTTTTATACTAAGGCTTTAACTTCTCGAACTACCTTTACAACATATTCAACAACTTTTATTAACAGAATGATTAATCTTAGCCACACGTGTAGCTTCTTTAATAGCTTGATCAACTTCTGTTCCTGGTTTTAATCTGTTGTATAACTAGATCCTTCACACGGATTGCCAGCTCCGCTTGGATCGAGGATTGCCAGCTCAGTCTTCAATTTACTTCGAGCTTGCTCTGTTTTTGTCAGCTTAGCTCCTCTGCTTCTATCTTGTTATGCTTTTATCAGGTCAGCTTCTCTTCCTTTATCAGCTTCTCTGTTCTGGCTTTGTTTCTTAACATCCCCCCTCAAATTGGGAATGGGAAGAGTACAGATTCCCAATTTGACTCGTAGATGGGAATGTGTTACCTGTGTGAAGGGTTTTGTAAAGATATCAGCAAGTTGGCAATGACTTGGGACATATTGGACACGTAATGACCCAGAAGATACCTTCTCTCGAACAAAATGAAAGTCTACTTCAATATGCTTTGTTCAAGCATGTAGGATAGGGTTAGCAGTGAGTGAGATAGCTGATTTATTATCACAGTATAAAGTAATAGGAGAAGGAAGGAAACAACCTATATCTCGCAAAACAAAGCTTATCCATGTGAGATCAGCAGTAGTTGATGCAAGAGCACGTTATTCAGCTTCTGTAGAGGATCTACTAACCGTAGGCTGTTTCTTTGCTGCCAGGAGATAAGATTAGAACCAAGATATGTGCAAAACCCAGTTGTTGATCGTCTGGTTTCAGCACATCCTGCCTAGTCAACATCCGAGAAGCCATAGAGATGCATAGTGCTTTGTGAGTGAATGAATAAGCCATATATGATTGTGCCTTTAACATATCTCAGTACCCTTTTTAATCTATGGAGATCTGCAGTAGTAGGTGTCTGCATTTTCTGGCATAGTAGATTTGTGGCATAGGCAATGTCTGGTCGAGTTAATGTAAGGTACTGAAGACCACCAACTAGGCTTCTATATTCTGCAGGATTGGATATAGCTATAGAGTCATTGATCAATATAGTTGGTTTTAATGAAAGGGGAGTGGAAATTGGTTTAGACTCGAGCATATGGGCTCGGGTGAGAAGATCAAAGGCATATTTGGCTTGGCAAAGAAACATATGTGCTGGAGTACGCTGAACTTCAATGCCGAGGAAATAATGGAGTGAACCAAGATCCTTCATATGAAACTGAAGATGTAAAACAGTAATAAGACTGGAGAGTATTTGAGTTGAGCTTCCCGTTAGAATGATATCATCAACATACAGCAGTAAGAGGATTGTTTCTGTACCAGTGTGTAGGATGAACAACGAGGGATCGGTTGAGCTACAAAAGAATCCATATTCTAGTAAGAAACTGCTAAACTTGTCAAACCAAGCTCGAGGAGCTTGTCGAAGCCCATAGAGAGATTTTCTGAGGAGACAAACATGATGGGGTCTCTGTGATTCTTTAAAACCTGGTGGCTGTTCCATATGAACAGTTTCACTTAAATTGCCATGTAAGAAGGCATTTTTAACATCTAACTGATGAATTGGCCACTGTTTCATCATTGCTATTGAGAGAATTATTCGAATTATAGCATGCTTCACTACAGGGCTGAAGGTTTCTGTAAAATCAAGACCTTCTTCTTGATGGAAACCTTTGGCTACAAGCCGAGCTTTCAGTCTATCTAAACTCCCATCAGGTGCAAGTTTCGTTTTAAACACCCATTTGCAGCCAATTACATTCATTTCATCAGTTCTAGGAACTAACTCCCAGGTGTTGTTTTCATACAAAGCATCCATTTCTTCTTGCATTGCTTGATGCCATCCTCTGTGTGCTAAAGCAGACTTTACTGACTTTGGTTCAACAAGAACCTGATATTCAACTAGACATGCATATTTGGGATTTGCTTTAACAATCCCTGATTTTAATCTAGTTTGCATAGGATGAGTAGACAATGTACCTTGAGTAGTGCCTGATACAGAACTGATCTGTCCTTGTTCTGTATTAATATGAGATGTCGTGTTAGATTCTTGACTAATAGACACTTGTTCTTCATCATTTGGAGATATTTGAACTGTTTCAACATTACTGAATGCATTATCAGGAGTGATTTGTAACTCAGCATCAGATATTATGTTCAGTTGTGGTATATCTGTAGAATTGAGTATGCTGATCCCATTGTCCTGTATTTCCGGCATAATTTGGCTTGATTTAGTATTCGGCAAAGATTCAATTGATTCATTAACTTGTGACTGAATCTGTTCTGTAGTTTTGGACATAGGAGATACCAATCCTCTTATCCATTGTTTGTATAGATCTGACCCCTGCTGATACTCTGTAGTAGTTCTTCGAGTAAAGGGAAATACCTTTTCATCAAACACCACATGTCTACTTATATAGACACGGCCATTAGTAGGCAACAAACATCTGTAACCTTTATGTTTTTCACTGTACCCAAGAAACACACATGTGAGAGATCTTGGGTCAAATTTATGCTTCATATAAGGTCTCAAACATGGATAGCAAGCTGATCTAAACACTCGTAGATGAGCATAACTTGGTTTCTATTTATAAAGCCTATAATGAGGTGATTTCATATGTAGTTTTGTTGAGGGAAGCAAATTGATTATATATACTACTGTCATAAAGGCATCTACCCAGTACTTTAATGGTACTTTTGCATGATAAAGCATTGCTAAGCTCAACTCAACTGCATGTCGATGCTTTCTCTCTGAAATGCCATTTTGCTCTGGTGTATAAGGACAAGAAATGTTATGTTTAATGCCATGTTGTTGCAGATGATTATGAAATTCAATGCTAGTGAATTCTCCTCCTCCATCACTCTGAAAAACTTTGATCTTGTGATCAAGCTGATTTTCTACTAGTCTTTGAAACATAACAAACACATCATATACTTCTGACTTCTTTCTCATTGGATATATCCAACTAAATCGAGAAAAATTATCAACAAAGATGACATAGTAATGAAACTTCTGAACTGATGGGACGGGTGATGGTCCCCATACATCACAATGTATCTTTTCTAGAGGAACATTAGAGATATGGTCTTAGATAGGAAAAGGCAAAGCTGAACTCTTAGCTATTTGACAGCTGCTACACATATTTTGAGTTTTTGAGCTACATTGTATTAGATGTTGAGCTTGTAGGACTTTCACTGTTTTTAAACTGGTATGAGCAAGTCTTTGATGCCAAACATCTTCTCCTACTTCATGTTGAGTTTGAGTGAAGTATGCTTCTGTGGCTCTAGATTCCACTCGATACAGCCCCTTGATTTTCCTTCCTAGCTTCATTGTTGTATGATTGTAATTGTCCTTCATATACACCCCATATTTGTCAAATATAAAGGAACAAGGATAGTCATCTGTTAATTTTGATACAAAAAGGAGATTCTTTTTTATTTCAGGAACAATCAAAACATCTTTTAGTGGTAATATGCTAGTTGTTGTGTTTAATGTTCCATTCCCAATACATGAGATTGATAAACAGGAGTCATCTCCTATCATAACTGTATCATTACCTCTATATGCAGCATAGTCTCGAATCTTACCAGGATCTGCAGTAATATGAGATGTGGCCCCTGTGTCTGGATACCATTCTGAACCACATTGTTCTTCAATATGCATGGCTGCTAATGCAGTTGGTATTTCATCTGCCTGATATGAATTATCAAAGCGATACCAGCATCTAAGAACTGTATGACCTGGTCTTTTACAGATTTGACATTCCAGAGGACCATTACTCATTAGCTTTGTTTCCTGTATGCGCTTATCACCATTTAAGCCTTGTGGTGGATAAGATCTAACACCTTGATATCTCTGAGTAGAATTTGTGTATGGTCTAAATCCCTGTCCATAGTTAGACCAGTTATTCTTACTGATCTGGTCTTGTTTTGTTAGATTCAGATTATTCATTCTACTTTGTTGATTTCTCCCTATTCCAGTGGTATTATTTCCTCGATCTCTTCTATTGATGAACTGTCCTCTGCCAGAATTATATCTTCCTTGAATGCTTTCTCCTTGGCTTCTGGAATTAAATCTCTGCAAACCTATTTCAGTCTTTCTTTGTCCATAATATGCTAGGTTTGTATTGTATTGATTCACAGGATATGTTTGCAATCTGGTTTCAAATCTTTCAAGCTGAGAGATAACTTCATCATATTCTGGTTGGGGTTTGAGGCAGTACATAGTTGTTCTAAAGGTTTCATATTCAGGACTTAACCCTTCAAGTATACCAAACATCCTAGTTATATCATCAACAGGCTTTCCAATAGCATTCAATTGATCATAGATAGTCTTAAATTCTCGAAGATATTCACTCAAAGGTCTATCTCTTTTTCTGCAAGCCTATAATTTCCCTCTTAACTCAAATTCTTTTGCTACAGATTTCTGAGTAAAGCGATTGATAAGAGCCTGCCACACCTCAAATGCAGTTTCTAACCCAATTATCAAACTCAATATATTCTCTGATACTGCACCGCTTATCCATGATGAGATTAACTGATCCGTTTTTATCCAATCCAGGTGATCGGATTCAGCTCTTCCCCAACCTCGTTTGTACCATTTGTGCAGGAGGTAATGTTTCACCATTAATGAAGCCAATTAGATCTTGACTTTTCAGAAACCTGCTAAATTGTGCTTGCCATAATAGAAAATTCTCTTCATTCAACTTGATTGTAACAAAGTTTGCTATGTTCACATGAATAGGAAAAGGATACTTCTGCAATTTGGTTGCCATTATATCTTCAGAAAACTTTGAAAATTCGAGGAAACACTCAAGTAATATTTCAAAGATCTTATCAAGAATCAACAAGTTCTTCGTATTGTCTTGCTCATACAATCTTCACACAGACTTTCAGTAATACAAGCATTAGATCTACAACTTCCAGGAATAAGCTCTGATACCATGAGAAGAAGCAGAATCTAGAATATAACCTGTATGTGAGAAAACTTCTGTAATCTGTAATTGTTGAATCAATCAACTGCAAACTTCATCATACATCTGTTCAATCTTCTTCTTCTTGTTCTATCTTATAGAACTCTAAGATATGAAGAAGATCAAAGGAAAACACTAAAGAAAGATCTCTATCGAAGACTTAGAAAGAAGGCTCGAGATCAAGGAGATTCAAGTTCTATTGGAAATGATCAATTCACTCTCATGCTCGTACATTTTCCTCAGCCCCTTTTTATACTAAGGCTTTAACTTCTCGAACTACCTTTACAACATATTCAACAACTTTTATTAACATAATGATTAATCTTAGCCACACGTGTAGCTTCTTTAATAGCTTGATCAGCTTCTGTTCCTGGTTTTAATCTGTTGTATAACTAGATCCTTCACATGGATTGCCAGCTCCGCTTGGATCGAGGATTGCCAGCTCAGTCTTCAGTTTACTCCGAGCTTGCTCTGTTTTTGTCAGCTTAGCTCCTCTGCTTCTATCTTGTTCTGCTTTTATCATGTCAGCTTCTCTTCCTTTATCAGCTTCTCTGTTCTGGCTTTGTGTTGACACCTAAATTTTGGCGACCCATTTAGTTATTTATTGCCTTAAAAAATTAGGGATTAATTTTATCCCTGAAAAAATATTAATTGCATAGCATATAGATTTAGGTGCATTTGTTTTAAATTTGCATTTTTTTACATTTATTTATTGGACCGGTGGCGGATGGGTCGAATTAATGATTTTGGGTTTAAATTAGCAAGCTGGACTAGGCCCAAGAAAGGAGAAAATTAACCCAAGCCTGTCGTTATGTTTAATTAATTATCTTGTGAAAAATTAAGATTTGATCCGATATTATGATGATTTTTGGAAATTAAAAAAATCGCATTGTAATCTTATTTTTATCAATAGATGATGAAATCGGGGAAAATATTCATGAGATAAAGGATTTTGTGATTCGGAGGTTATAGGCAATTTTCGAAATATTCTACGAAGATCACATTATGCTTGTCTATAAAAGGAGACAGTGTACGGCACAGAAAAGGAGGCTTTTGGGGGGGGGGCTTATCTTCGTTGAAAAAGAAAACACAAAAGTCAAGTGAAAAGAGAGAGACCAAAGAAGAAAAAAAAAAAGCAAAAAGCTTATGCAGAAAAGTGAAGAAAACAGAGGGAAAGTGACGTGAGAGAGACAGGTGAGAGAGAAGCAGGAGGAAAAAAGAAAAATTTTGTTCTTCTTCTCCGGTGACTTGCTGCCGTCTGCCCGCGCTCCGTCTCCTGCCTGCCGAACGTCGCCATTGTGCCTCACCGCGCATGCCGATGCCGCCTGGAAGCCGAAGTTAGTCGCGACCGCCGCACCGCCGCGTCCGCCTCGCCTGTTCGTCCCCCGTGCCCATCGTAGCCCCTGCAGCAGGGCCCGACGCCCCTGCAGTGTCCGCCTTCGAGCCGGTCGACGCGCCTCTACACTTGCTAACCCCATATAACATCGTCGCCGCTTCACCCGACAACCCGTGATTCACAGCCCTAGCTTCGTTGCCCTCCGCCCGAAGCTCCTCCGCCTCACCACACAACTACTTCTTCACCACCGTTCCTCGCCGTTCGCGAAGTCCGACACCCTCCTCCGCTTTCCGCCGGTAATCGGTGCCCCAACGCTACCTGCTGCTACTCAGAGCCGAAGACCCATGTGCCACTGTCGTCTAGCCTCCAAAAGTCCGAGCCATCCCTACCGCCGGCTGACCCACGATTCTGACCGCCCGCTGCCGCCCGAACCGCCGCGACACCACCACCCATTGCCCGACGCCGGACCGACGACAGCTGCCTTTGGAGACCTACGAGCAAGCTGTGCTGGAGAAGGCAGAAAAAGAAAACAGAAACAACAAAAGAAAAAAGGAAAATCAGATTAGGTAGTTTTCTTTTATTATTATTATTATTATTATTATTATTATTATTATTATTATTATTATTATTATTATTATTATTATTATTATTATTATTATTATTATTATTATTATTATTTTCATTATTTCTTTAATATTCTGTTTTAGTGGAATTGTTCCTTAGTATATTATTGATATTCCAACATGAAATAGACTCTCAAGCTAGGGATTGACAGTCCGATTTTCGCGCCCGAAATCCGACTCGCAATCCCTTATAAAAATCGACAATCCAATCTCAAGCCCGAGATTTGATTCGCGATTTAATTTTAAAATTGGTCAATCTGATCTCATGTGCGAGATATGCTTCGCCAATTTTTGGATATCAATCTTATCTTGTTTGATTTCATGTCGTTAAGGTGGTTGAGTCAATATTATTTTCGTAAAAAAAATCCAAAAAATATTTGAGTTAGGATTAGATTTGCTTTAGAATATTTCCTGTTTAGGGTTAACATTGCAATCTTATTTCGAATTTTAAATAAAAAAATAAAAATCTGAATAAGGATTAGGTTTGTTGTTATCTTGCATATTTAGGATTGCAATCTTATTATGAATTTTTAAAAAAAAAAATCCGAAAAAGAAAGTGCATTCATTTAGGTTGTTAGTTTTTATTTGAATTGCATTATGTGTTAGTTTTAATTTCGAATTTCTTAAAGAAAAACACAAAAAATCATTGTGCATATTAAATTAGAATTGCATGTTTCATTTTAAATTTAGATAATCTTTTTTAGATAAATTGCATTTTAGATTTAGATAATGTCTTAGTTTAAATTAGGATTTAATATGACTTAATCCCTAGTTTAAATTAGATAGAATCTTAATCTAGCTAGATCATTTCAAATTTCATAAAATTTGTCTTAGGATAAATTAGTTTCAATTTCTAGGATCAGATTGCATTTTTAAAATAAAAAATTTCATTTGCATGTCATATAGAATTAGGTTCATGAAATGCATGTCATTTTAGTGATTATTGTTAGGTTCATTTCTAATTAGAAATTGTCCGTCATTAGATTAGGTCATTTAATAAATGTCGCGTGACATATAGCTCGATATTAAATTGCAATGTTGCATGTCATTTTAGTTAAAATAATTTTGACGTCATTGCATTGCATTGCACGTCATTAGAATTAAGTCATTTTGGTTAATTTAAATTGCATATTTAACAATTGCGTGTTCATTAAGAGATCATAAAATTTTTATTCATATGTTTAGGACATGTTGCCATGCCATATCATTTCATATTAGATTAAAAGCATTGCATTGCATATGGATTATAGTCTCGTTTAATAAGTGAAAAAAAAAGAAAGAAATTGCTTGTTAATTAGAAACCATATCTAGGGTTGTTGATGTGGATTTTAATTTAACAATGCAGATGCTTTCATTGCTTTGAGGTAAGTTCTGCATCATTTAATTGCTTTCTTGGGTGTTAAATTGGTGGTTTGCTTTTGCATGAACACCTCACATGTTAGGGAAATAGATTTAAAATCAATCCAAATTGCTTGCCAAACATTTTTCAAAAATAAAAAGAAAGGTACCAGAAAGGGCACTAGGATAGTCTAGTGTACCAAGTCCCCGTCTTAGTCTCTCGGTTCGTAGGAGTAAAGTAAATCTCCCATTACTTTACTTGGGTTTCTAATCGACCCACCAAAAATAGATTAGTGGCGACTCCTGATTGAAAATCATTTGCATGTTAAGAATTCAAACCTAAATCGCGAATTGGTATGGGCTTGGGAGAGCCTGAGCTAAACTTAAAGACTTAGTAATCCATTAACCTAGTTTTAGGTGGTGAACCCGCGAAAAATCTAGTCGCGACACTTTGTTTCTTAACACAATCTCCGCCTCGGCCTCTTCAGCAAGCGTGGACACCCAAAAGCCTGCTGCTTGCCTCCAAGCTCGATCGCCTCCGCTGTCACCGCCAGGAGCTACTCTCTCCAAAGAGCCTTGCCGGTCGTGGCTGCGTCCCAAGCTCTGACCTTCTCCGCTTGTGCCTCCTCAGTGATCGCGGACACCCAAAAGCTCACCGGGCGCGTCCGAGCTCGGCCGCCTCCGCCATTGCCACTTTCTCCCAAGAGCACCTTCTTATGAATCTTACCTGTTGGTATGGATTCTGTGATGACTCAACAAAATTTTGTTGTTTAAGCATATGGCAATTTGTATTTCACACCCTGCACTCTTGTCTTCGTAAATCATATTTTCAGTTTTAAGGCAATCTTTTTAGTTTGATGCTTGCTGCCTTAGGAGATAGTGAAGTTCTTGTTAGGATGGCGAGTAGTTCATTTCTTGGGATGTATGACTAGAACTTAACTACCTAGGATTCCTGAGTTAGCATTGGTGTTGTCTTAAAAAATTTAGCCACCGAGTTTTTGCTCGGTGTTTCATGCCTCTGTTGGGAAAGCTAGTGTTAGTAGCTCCATTTGCCGGTGCCATCGTATTTAATTTTTATAGATGTTTGAAGGAAGATAAGAACTCCCTTTTCTCAAAATGTGGATTCTTCACGATAAATATATAGTATATGTGTCAATTAATTCCGTTAGCTTGAAGGATGTTTCTGGGTCGTGTCTTTACTTTGACCATGTAATTTTCCAGAGCCAGTTACCTATGCACGTCCTATTTTCTGAGCTCATGATGAGATACCGAGTGATCTGTGATGGTTGCAACATTATCATTTTCTTTTCCTGGTTTACTTAAGTAGAAGCAGGTCATCCAATTGCCTAGCTTTATGTCTTTTAACTCATAATTTGTTCTGGTTTCTTTCTCTCACTGTAAGGATGCATTGATAGGCTTCCTCTTTTATGACAATCTAATTGTTGGGATGTTATGCTCATTATTTGTCTCGTAGTTTCCTCCATTTTTGGTAAATGTGCCGTGGCATATGTTACTTTTTGCTTCTTGAGTATTTGCTTTTTATCTAATTTGCTTTTACAACCGCACACAACACATGGGCATGCTTAGTGAAGCCCAAAAAAATTGATTTATCGATTCTTCATCTCTGCAACCTCATTTCTCCATAAAACCTATTAATGAACGCTTCGATTTAATGATTTAGCTCCTCTTGACTTTGCAACAGTTCCTCTCCTTAGTTTGATGGACGATGTGGACAAGAGTGGCAATTATCGATTGGTCCAATCCATGAATGTCGAAATTATCATCTTTTTCCATTATTATTATTATTATTATTATAGAAGGCGGTGACCCTAAGAAATTGATCTAACACTCGTTATCTTCCCATGCGTCGTCTATTTTCATGTGCTAGGTCGGCGACACCACCCTTTCCTCCGGTATTTCCTTTCAAATGTTTTCCATGCTCTCATTTGATATCCTCATGCTTCTCCTCAAACCTTTGCGTCCTAGAATTAATACAAAAGATCTCGAGTGTTTAACTATTTCAAATTTTATTTTGTGAACAGTCTATTATGAAAAAAGGATAACAGAAATGTGGCGGAGGAAAAGCTACACCTAATTTAAAAATAATTATTCATACAATTCTGTTATACTGTATAAATGTATCACTACTTGAAAATGAGTAGCAAATAAGCAAATAGTTCGCAATTTGCCACATCATTATAAAAGTGTATATATATCTGCGTATAGTTTGCCGCATTACTTAATGTGTTTGATTCAAATTTTGTAAAGGACCTTGAACCTTTGAAGGCCCTTGGCAATAATTCCGAAGGCCTTCAACCTAATTTTAGGATTTCCAAACTCCCTTAACTCAATGCAAGTTATACCCTTATTCAAGGGTTAATGAAAATTTTACTTTAAACTTTGCCATCCCTAATATTTATGTATTTCTATTTTGCCATCACCCTCTTATTCACTGTCTCTCTCTTTCAAGCAAACGCTCCCTCTAGATTCTGGTCGATGCGAACCTAGGGGGTCGCTACTCGTCAAGGGACAGTCACCGAGGATCGAGGGTTGATCGTCGACGGTCACGAATCTGTCAGGCAACTTTGGAAGGTTAAGACAAGATGTGCGGGGTCGAGGGTCGGCAACGATCACGCAAGGCTTGTCGAAGGTCTATGAGGGTCGTTGAGATTTGGATTCACACGATATCCGTTTGCTGAGATTTGGGTTCGCTGAGATCTGGGTTTTCTGAGACTTGGGTTCGCACTATTCGGGTTGGCGAGATCTGTGCTCGCACCATCTGTGTTTGTCGAGATTTAGGTTTGCAAAGATTCATGTTTGCTGCAATTTGGGTCATTGATGTCGCGCTACATCAAGGTCTGACGACCCTCCGCATCACCTAGCCTAGGTCATCGGAAGTTGTGCAACTTTAGCCCTGTCTTACCTAGGGGTGAGCATCGGTGTCAACCCTGGACTGGCTCAATCTAACCGGTCCTGATCCGGTTTCCCAAGAGATTGGGTTGGTTATTGATCCTAGAATCCCTAGACCTTATACTATGTGGGTTAATCATCGATTATGATAATTTAAAATTGGTCCAACTTGAACAAACTTTATACATAATATTATATTATATATGACATATTATCTATTTTTGTCTACTCTAAATTCTAGCATCTCCTTCTCTATTCTTTTTTGTAGTTTACTTTTGTCGTGTAAATTAGAAAGTAGAAAGAAACACTATCCTAATTTGATAAGAAAAAAAGAAATCCCCTTCACTTGCCTTGACCTCACTTGCCCACTTGCCTTGCTCACCGCTCACCTTGTGGCTCACCTCTCTTTGCCCGCCTCGTTTGCCTTGTCACTTGTGTCGTCATCACTCGTCTCACGTGTTCGTTTTTATGGTTTCCTGTTCATTTGTGTTGGTTTTGTGGCTCACCTCTCTTCGCCCCCCTCCCCCCACACACCCAAAGTGAAAAAGAAAAAATCATAAAAAATTGAAAATACTAATAATATATTATTAAAAAAGTGTCACTAGTTAGTGTCTGCCATTCATGTAAGTAATTTTCGACCAAATTGGTCATGAATTGGTAAAAGTACAATATATTTATGACTTTCCGGGCAATTTACCCGTATCTTTTGGGCTTTTAACTTTTGTTGGACACTATAATGCGAGCGGAGTCGGGTCAAAACGGACCATTTGGTGAGGCCCAAAGAGTGGAGCCCATTTCGTTGCTGATCGTGGGTCCATCACTAGAAAAGAAGTGAAGCGATATAAAGAACCGACAATTGATAATTAATAGAGAAAATAATAAAGAATTTGCACCGTTGAAAAGAAAGAAAAGAAAAAAGTAAAGAAAGTAAAGATATATATATATATATATATATATATATATATTTTTTTTTTCTATTTTACCTTTGAATAAACATATATGGTTTTCCCATCTTTCCTGTACAAGAATTCGCTTCAACCCCACAAAAAAGCCCCCCAAAAGGGTTTTGGTATCCTAAGAACAAAGAAAAAAATCACAGCTATCTTTGGACCTATTAGAAACAATTTTCACAAACTTAGGCCCCAAGGGAAAATGAAAAAAAAAAAAAAAAAAAAAAAGTCATCATTTCCTCCCACTATGTTTTCACAAAAAAGAAAAAGAAAAAAAGAAATTCATTCTCATCATCAAACCTTTCGCTTTGCTCACGGCTTTGGCATATTCCACGGCCCTACGTTCCACGGCTAATCATCTCCTCAAATTGATTTGACGACTCCTGTCTTTGTAGCCTCATTTCTTTGTTGAACTTGTTGATGAATGCCTCGACCCGATGGTTCAGCTCGTCCGGGCTTAGCTCCTTCCTCAGCCGAATGGCGCGATCCTTAAACGTCGCTGATTTCTGCATCGAAGGCGACGGCGGCGGCAGCGACCCCAACAAGCTGCTCCGATGGTCGTCGGCGTCGTCCACTTTCATGGGCCACGTCGTCGGCTTTGCTGCCCCGCCTCGACTATTGCTTTCCATACGTTCTCCATGCTCTCGTTCGATCTCCTCAAGCCTTTTCTCGAAACTTTGCCCAATAGACATAATACAAAGTCAATTACGTGAAAAAAAAATTCAACAAAAAAAAAAATTCATGAAAAAAGCGATATTACGTGATTATTTATATTGACTTGATTTCATGAGTCCGTTGACCGAAATATCAAAAGACACAGTCCCGTCATCCTCGCATGTAATGCGAAATCTGGAAATCGATACCACCTCACTTTGCCCTTCTTACCTTGAAGGCGGTCCCCGTTGGCAGCTTTCCGGCGGACGAGCCTCGGCGAAACCGGAGCTTTCTCCGACCAGTCCGCCCGCTTCCGCGGCGTCGACGCGGACCTCCCGAACGCCACCTTCCTCTCCCCTTCGCAGTCGCCGTTATATCCATCTCCGCCCCCGAATCCCACGCCATTCCCCTCCAACACTACCACTCTCTTCTCCTCGAAAACCTTGTACTCGTCGAAAGCCTCCGCCTCCGCCTCCGCTGGCGGCGGAGGCGGCGGAGCCTGCGACGGTGCCTCCACGACCGCGATCCTCCCCGGGGCGGCAGCCTCCGGCTGCGGGCGGTGGAAGAACCTGGAGGTGGCGGCGATGGCTAAGATGATGCCGTTGACGACGACGAAGAGGTAAGGGGCCTGAACCACGAGAGGAGCGAGCCCAGAGCGGGTGGCATCCGAGGGCCAGAGGGTCGGCGGAGGTCGATGGAGCGCAGGCGGCTCGGAGGGCGACGGCGGCGATGGACACCGCGCCGGCCGACGCGAGCAGGGCTTTCAGGGACGCCATCAGAGCGCTCGACGACACCATCTCGACAACGATCGTTTCTGCAGTGGAATCTGAGAGTGCGAGCTTTGCGAAGTGAAGGAAGTTTCGGTGATGATGATGGTGATGATGAGAGCATCGGCTGGTGTTCTGCAGAGCTATAAATAGACGAAGACGAAGAGTGTAGAGGGAGACGCGGTTTCGGGGGTGATCTGGAGCCGTTCGATCGGATCCGACGGCGGGCGTGGGAGCAGCGCTGCTTCCGTTGGTGAGGTGGAGTCCCAATGGGGCCCCACTCCACCTTCTTTTCCTTTTTCAAATGATATGCGTGGAATTAAATCGGCCGGTTGACCGACTTTCTGTTTGACAAGTCGTGGCGAGGGGGACTAGAAAATTCATTTGAGATGTTGACCGTCAACCTATCGATCGATTCCAAACGTAGGACATCCGACAGTCCGAGTTCGACGTCTCCATTTCAATTACTTTCAAGTTGATCTCGATCGATGCAGGGGATAAGGTGATCTCTGTAGTATGTACCGACATTATCCGGGTCGGAAATTCTGAATGCTCGATGTTGTTAAAATAAAAAAAAATAAAAAATGGAGAGGTGGCCAATATAGAGTTGGACTGATTAGCTTTAAGCAAATGGAATATAGTTATCGGGATGTGTTTCGACAGGAGCAACTCATAGATCGTGATGACACGCATTATAGACAGCTATTAATCGAGTGTGATCCAAGAAGTACCAACCCGGCAATATATTTTCAATGCTCTTCATTGATTATTACTTTTCATATACCATTCTAATTTTATTATCGCCGAAGTTGAAATATATGGAGTGCTTGTTTGTCAATTCCCTCTTATTTTTTTTAGAGCTTCGTGATGCTCGTCTGGCTTGCTATGCTAGCAGAGTAGCAGGACCTAATTTCCAATTTTATTATATTTTTAGAGTTGAGATGTTATATGGTAATTGCGTCCTAGGTGCAATCACGTCGATTTAAGCCGACCTTGAACATGCGAAGAGTGCACGTAGCTTCATCAAAGCCCGTCTCTTTGAAAAACCAAGCTCCATTGAATTTGAGATGAACCAATGAAAAAATCGAAAAGCCAAAAAAAATGTAAAAAAAAGAAAAAAAGAAAAAAGGAGAGGCCCCAGAAAGCTAAAAGAAGAATAAGAAAAAAAAAGATTGCTTTACGTGTGAAGACTTCTCAAAAGTTAAAAAAAGTTTTAAAAAAAGGGGGATTGCTTTATGTGTTAAGTTATCTTGATTATTTACAAAGTAGGTAGCATTTTCTAACTGCTCATTCCATCCAGCCATTGTTCGCGGCGTAGCCTGCCATTTCGGAAGCAACTTTGTTTATAGGGATTAAAGAATAATCAACATCATGCTTCCCCCACATAAGACGGCATCCTTAAGTTAATTTGAACAAATTTGGGAGCTTAGTTTGATGTGGATTGGGACCAAGTACGCTAATCGTGGCCCGGATTGTACCTTGGTCAAGGGCTTATTGTGGCCGAGCTCATTGCCCGTGGTGAAGGTCATGGCAAGCGCACGGGTCTTGGCCGAACGTGCATGGGGTCAAGCCTATACAGATTATGACAAAGGCCTTAACCCCATGTTCTTGCAGAGGCTGGGGGTGTCGGGAGACTTTTAGTTCAAGAGTTGAAGATTGCCCGTTTGAATTTTGCCAATTTCTTACAAAATAGCTTTGGATTAGAGCGGCTTGTATAGAGCAAACGTCTCGACCTGATCGATATATGAGGTTAGGGGTGTATTCCATATCCTGACCGTTACTTTGCTCCTCCACTATACTTAAATTAATTTTTTTTTTGCCAAGTTACTATTAAATGAAGACAGTTAATATTTAGTTAATGGAAGATCTCGTTGAAGATTTGTATGACTATTAACGAGAAGACCAATGGGATTGGGACACACGAATGTAAGGTTTCATTAGGTAAACATCCAGAACTAAGCATAGACTTAAGGCAAAAAAAAGTAGAGAAAAATCAAGCAATGAAAGAGGACCATTTCTATTGGTGCCAATTTTAAGAAAGATACATCGCGAATTGGATTTTCAATGGTAGATTTATCCATCCATCGTTTTTTACGACTTTTTTTTGCGGATATGATTGTCACATCCTCTTACATGAATTTGGTGTCTGAAATAACAATATTTACTCACTCGAATGAGTTCAACATGCCCCTTAATCAAACTCATGCGATTAGATTAATCAACTCGGGTTGTTATAAACGATGAGGGTCGCTAGGCAAGAGCGCTCGAATATCAACAAAGAAATCATTTTCAGAAAGAGAAACTCGTCTTCCTAGAAACTCGCATGAGATGCCATCACCCACGATGTTCGGACACCGTCTTCTTGGCAAAAACGCACGACAAGTGGGGTCAACCCCATTGGCTCGAACTGAGTACAAGTCAACATCATTGACTAGAATCGAAGGTATTGTGTACACAAGTGTATACACACCTCCCTCGTATGCCAAGTACCAAACCTACAAAACACCAACTTCACATCTGAAATATTAAAAAAAAAAATTGGAGACGACTAACTATTCGATTTGACTCATATTAAGATCGATTACGGAGGAGGGCACATATTTTATCTAATCTTTATTAATTCAATACATCTAAAAATACATTTGTACACGTGTCACTCATATATATTTTTCTATTTGTATTTATATTGACGAGTAATGGATGTCTAAGGATGATTGACTAAACCGACGCGGATTGATTGGATGAGGGCTATTGGACTTGCCTCGTGGCATTCATGAAGGTAAAGTAGAGTGTCACATTATGAGAAATAAAGAACTGTGGATTAGTTAAAAGCGATTGTGGATAACCATATCCTTTGTCATATATTATTTGAATTGTGGGGTCGATTCAAGCCGCGAGTTAGCAGCTTCAAGATTGATGGTGTTTCCCACCCCACGAGTAAGGGTGTCAAGAACCGAACCGGAAACCGAACCGAACCGAAAACCGAACCGAACCGAACCGAAAAAATCGGTTTTTTCGGTTCGGTTCGGTTTTCGGTTCGGTTCTCGTTAAAAACCGAAATCTCTTTTATCGGTTCGGTTTTTATCGGTTAACCGAACCGAACCGAACCATGAACCGATAAAATCTCTTTTATCGGTTCGGTTTATCCTCTCCCATCCCGTCGGTCCCGACTCTAGGTTTTATTCTGTCTGAACTCTGGCCCTCTCCTCTCGTCTCGTGTCTCCTCTTGGTCGGCTTGGAGGTGCAACGGCGACGGCAGCAGGGACGGCGACGACTGCAACGGCGACGGCGGTAGGGACGGCGACTGCGACGGCGACGGCAACCGATTGAGGGACAGAGCCCTCTTCCTTCTGCGACGGCGCGCGCTCTGCGACCAAGAGTTTCCTCTCTCTCTTTCTCTTGTAAAGGTGACTGCTTTTCTCTCAACTCTTGGTTGATGGTGATTCTCGCGTGCAATTCGTGCGCATCGGGTGTGTCAGAGGTCGTCAAATTGATGAATTTTGTGGGTGGAGTTCAGCACGCTGAAGTAGTGGAACAACAAGCCCGACACGTTCCGTTTCGTGTCGATCCCGCGGTGGTTTATCAACACGTCACAAGGCGGCCTCAGGACTTGGATCTTTTGCCGGAGGTTGCAGCCCCGGTGGTAAATCAAGCTCTTGGCCGTAGCCACCGGACGTTGCATTGCGTTAGCCAGAGCGGATCAAAGGGTGTAGACTTCTTTCTTTTTTGAAGGTATGTTGTGGGGTGAAACTTACGCTTTGTCCTGAGTATATATATATAGCGAGAGAGATTGCGAGGGCTTTTGGTCGTGCCGACATAGACCGCCAAGCGAAAGTACTTGGTACTTGTTTTGAAAAAGCAGAGAAAAGAGCGCAACTTGAAATATTCTAATGTCTGGACGACTGCCCAAAACCTTCAAACACGTTCTTTGCAACTTTGGGAGACATCATGAGGAGGTGGTCATTTGAATAGAATTTGTACTTTGGGTATGCTGGCTATGCTTGTGGTTTCATCCGGTGTTGATCTCTTGCTTGCTCTGTCCACTTTATTGCAGACTTATGTGCTAAAGTCCCCTACAGATTAAAGAGTTTAGGAAACTTTTGTTTGATGACGAGAGGCTCTTGTACATTTGATGGACAGAACATCATGAGCAAATTCAGGCTTTAGATGGAAGTTCTAATGGAACTCCTTGCTGTTTATTGTTACATGTTCAATTTGCCAATAATTACAAGAAAAAGAACTACTTGTAGAAGTTTTTGGGGTGCCTCCGTGATCGGATGGTTGTAGCTGTTGTTGCACTGGTTTGAACAGAAACTTCTAATAATTTCTGTTTTATGGTTACTCACTATGTAAACGTAGTTGATGTCGTACTATCTGAAAGCTTCTGAGTTATTATGGGTATTCTCTATGCGGTGTTCTGTATTTTTTTCTTCTTATGTTTACTTTCGTGGAAATATTTCGATTCTTATTCGGTTGTTTGCTTTCAGGTACTGGATTAGCTGCTGTTTTCATCAATATATCAGTCGAGAACTTTGCTGGATGGAAGTTCCAATTGACGTTTAATATAACTCAAAAATCCTATTTCGCTGGTTTTCTGATATATGTATTATTCAACTTGGCTCTAGTGCTGTCTTCTGTATATATAGTTACAAATTTTGCACCAGCAGCTGCTGGTTCTGCATTCCTGAAATTAAGGGTTATCTAAATGGTATGCTTGATTGGCATTCTGCATCTTTGTTGTTCCACAATGTTTTGGCATCATTTATTCAAGAATACTCATTGTTTTGAACTCAATTATCAGGAGTTGATATACATGGCATTCTTTTCTTTAGAACTTTGATTGGAAAGGTAAATCACTTGTCAATTGTTTGCTGTTAAATTACATTACGACTTTCTCTAATGGGCTGCAATGATCGCTTAATCTCTAATTTCCACAGATATTCGGGAGCATTGGCTCTGTTGGGGTGGCCTAGCTCTTGGAAAGGAGGGTCCTCTTGTTCATACGGGTGCTTGTATTGCTTCATTGCTTGGACAAGTTAGTACACACACCACATCCAATACTTTCTTAATAAGCACCTTATTGTTTGTTCAAAGGGCGCTTCTTAATTTTTCACTTTTTCATTCATTTTGTGATCTTTTACGATCTGAGGATTCGGCTAGATCGTCACTTTATGCTTTCATATACTTGTATTGGGAATAGTTTTTGTATCTTCATATGATTAAAGGCAATGGTCCTTGACTGCATGTTTCATAGACAACTTCTTTAGATGCTTTATTCTTCAATGAGCATGTTCAGCAATTTAAAGTGTTTGAATTAGCCAAATTCAGTATCCGTGTCTCTATCTGGCGACCAACTAATGCCTCTGGCGTGCAAGCAACACGTGCATCCTCCCTCGCATGTGTGGATGAGTGGAGTTAATGCTTTATGGGTCCTCTTTTGAGGAGTTTTAAATGAGTGATGGGTATAGTGTGGTTTCATTCGAGTTGTGTTTGGACAGATTTTATGGCCGGGTTTATTTTTGGACGACCACCACTTTGTTTTTCATTTCTAGATGTTGATATTTGGTTGAAATGCAGAAGCTCAACATGGTTAATGGAGTGCTCTTTACTGGTGGGTGGGCTAGCACCGGATTGTACTAAGAGACTGTGGAGGCAATTTTCAAGGTACTTTTATGATTGATACACCTAAATATTTCTCTTTTCTAATGCAAGTCACTTCACATGGTCTGTTCTTTTCATCTGTTTTTCTTTTTCCCTTTGTCTCTTTATTTGTGTTTGGCTTAAACAATTATTCTTTTTCACAAAAATGGTTGCTTCTTTGAGGTTTATAAATATATTAATGTTCCTTTATATTGATGCAGTGTCATTGAAGCTCTCAAGGTGGATAGTTTGCAGAAACTTTGCTCATCATTGGAGCCCATACTTGGCGTGTGGTAAGATAAATTTGGCAGCCGCATGCTATTCATTTATTGTGTTTCCATGTTCTTTTCTCTGAGTTGTGAATCTGGTTTGCTTGAGAAGATACTCATTAGCTCTGTAGGGGCGGGTATGAATTGCTTGAAGGTTAAGCTGGAAACATGTTTATTTATTTATATGGTTGACCTTGCTTAGTGGGATAAAGCTTAGTTGTTGTTGTTGTTGTTTTTTGTTTGTTTGCTTATTTGTTTATTCATACTTGACTATACTAGTTATTGCAAACAATTTGTTATTGCGTCATTAGTAGAGAATTCCCAGGATTCTTATAATAGTTAACCATCATTACATAAGACTTGGGGTAAACATGAACTGGCTAATGCATATTTCATGCTTTGTTTCAAGATAATAACGGTAGGAGAGCAAGCTGTAGAATTTAAATTTTGTTTTTATATATTCTCATGGCTTTTCTTAATCTAATTTATTGATGACTTTAGACAACTTTTCAAACTTGTGAATTTAAAAGGGTTTCTTTCTACTCAGGATAAGCCATTTGTAGATCTCCCTGTCAAGGCAGTAACATCATTTGCAAAGCCAAATATACAATGAGCGAATCTTTAGTAAGTGAATCTAGCGGTACAAATAGAAGGAGGCAGAGATCTGTTGTATGGGAACACTTCAAAAGGATAGAAAATAGCCAAGATAAAGCCGAATGTCTATATTGTGGGGCTATTATTGGTTGTTCTACTACTCAAGGGACTAGTGGGATGCATAATCATTTAAATAGATGTAAGAATTATCCATATGCGAACGTGGAGAAAAGGCAAAGAAGTGCCTCGAATGAATCTGTTGGGGTTAGTAGTTCTATTTCAGCTAGTCCTTGGAAATTTGATCAAGATGCTAGTCGAAAAGATTTAGCGGCGATGTTTATTATTGGTGAACTACCCTTCAAGTTTGTGGAACTTGAGGCATTTCGGAAATTCGTGAGTAGAATCCAGCCAAAGTTTTTAATCCCTTCAAGAAACACATTAAGGGAGGACCGTTATAAGTTATACTTGGAGGAAAGAAGCAAATTGAAGAAATATTTTTCCGATACTTCTCCAAGGGTTTGTCTTACGACCGACACGTGGACTTCATGTCAAAATCTAAGTTACATGTGTCTTCTTGCTCACTTTGTAGACACTGATTGGAAGTTGCAAAAGAAAATTTTGAATTTTTGTCAAATTCCGGGACATTCGCTGAGATTATAGGGAAAGGAGTTGAGAAATGCTTAACTAGTTGGGGGATCAAAGACATTTTTTCTATCACTGTTGATAATGCTAGCTCCAATGACTCGGGAGTTCAATACTTGAAGAAAAGACTTAACTCTTGGAATGCTCGATATTATCGGTGAGTTACTCCATGTGAGATGTTGTGCTCATATTTTCAGTTTGATTGTGAGAGAAGGTTTGAAAGATATAGATGATTCTATTGTTAGAATACGCTCGGCTGTACGTTATGTGAGATCTTCTCCGTCGAGATTGCAACGGTTTAAGGAGTGTATTCTGCTGGAAAATATTGATTCCAATAATCTTGTATGTTTGGATGTGGAGACTCGGTGGAATTCAACATACCTGATGTTGGAAGTGGCTTTGAAATTTCGAAATGCCTTCATCTCATTAGATATTCAGGATAGAAGATTTGCCGAAGAGCTTTCCAAGGTGAGAGGGTTGCCTACTGATGATGATTGGGATTATGCCCGTCGATTTCTTCCTTTCTTGAAGTTGTTTTATGATGCAACTTTAAAAGTATCGGGCTCTTCTTACGTCACTTGCAATGATATGGCAAAAGATGTCTATGGGATTTATATGATGATTGATAAATATTGTGGGGATGAGGATAGGAGTTTGCAAGAAACAGCCAAGAGAATGAAGATCAAGTTCAATAAGTATTTTGGGAATGTGAACAACATAAATCTCACATGGTTCATTGCATGTATACTTGACCCTCGACATAAGATGGAGTATGTGAAATGGATGATTAATAAAGTGTATGACGGCAACCGGGCAGAAACTTTGAGAGATAGAGTGACAAAATCTTTGACGTTATTATTTGAGCAATATCGCACCGGTACATGCCCTCAAAGCAACATGAGATTAAAGGGGACAAGGACAGTGAACGTTTCAATGTCTCCTGTGGTTGGTGCGGACATTATGACTGCAATGTATCTTAGCCAAACGGGACAGGAATATGTGGAAGAAAAATCTGAATTAGATAAGTATTTAGAAGAAGGATGTGAACGGTATAGCTCCACCTTTGATATATTAAATTGGTGGAAAGTCAATTCTTCTAGATATCCTATCTTATCTTCTATTGCTCGAGATATTTTGGCCGTGCCCATCTCACTAGTAGCATCGAGTCTGCATTCAGCACTGGGGTCGAGTACTTGATGTATTTCGTAGCTCTTTGACTCCACGATGGTAGAAGCTCTTATATGTACTCAAGATTGGCTACGATCCGCACCACTTTCACAATCGATCGAGGAGAACTTAGAAGAACTTGAAAATTTTGAGTCGAGTGAGAAAAAAATAACCATGGAATATTTATATTTTGCAATATTACAATTGATATTTCAATTCTTATTTTCATTGTGAATTTAATGCGAGTTATCATCTACAACCATGGACACGAATTCAATAGCAATTTCTCTTGATGATTGAATGTCGCCTTTAAGCTCGAAGAAAGCTCGAAGAGGTCATTTCTCTTGATGTTTTGATGTCTAAATTGGGTTAAAACCATAATGATTTGATTGAACTTGAGAATCTAGTCTGGGGTTTGAGCAATTTGGATTTTATTTTGTTCCTATGGTGATGTACCCCTTTCTTCACCTTTGAGGTGGAACTACTTATTTCCCTCTCTTCTTAGATATGTTGAGCTTAAAACAATCCTGCATGTTCATAGAAAGTGACTTTCTTCCTTTTCAAGCAATGATGCAAATAGAAAACACAGAAGCGAAAAGTATATATTGTGACATTAGATTCCTAAGTTGAGATCACTAATTTTATTTCAATTGTTTTGGTCAGGGTATACAAAAGAAAGGAGCAACATTGTGGTTATTGGGCTTAGCGTGCACACAACTCCTGTGGAGATGCGTGAGAAACTTGCCATTCCGAGGCAGAATGGCCTTGAGCCATTGGAGAACTCTGTAGTTTGAATCATATAGAAGAAGCGGTTGTAAGAAGTGACTGAATGGATGTCTAATGTGATTTACTTTTGCTCCTTGCCATGACTATAATTTGGATTCTTGCAATAATTAATTGCCCTATGATACTTGTTTTATGGATGAAAAGCACTAGTTTCCTTTGAGTTCTTGTTAATCCGGGATTCTTTTGAAACCACATCTCGGGACGCCATCCTCCAGGCTAGATTGGAAGCAATGCAAAACTCGAGCCATTTCCAGGCTCAACTGGGACAAGCCCACAAAAGAAACCACATCTCGGGACGCCATCCTCCTTCCAAAGAATTCTCTCACAACATTCCGAGCTCTCGTCCTCATCTAGCTCAAAGACATAGATGTTCGTTTCTGAATATGGCACAAAAACTAGAGGGAATATCAATCAATGCTTCAAGGAGCTTATATAGATGGTAAGCCGTCCCAAAAAAAAAAAAAAACCGAAAACCAAAAACCAAAATTTGAAAACCGAAAAAACGAACCCTTGAATATAGCACAAAAACTAGAGAGAACGTCAATCAACGCTTCAAGGAGCTTATATAGAAGGTAAGCCGTCCCGGAAAAAGAAAAAAAAAAAACCGAAAACCAAAATTTGAAAACCGAAAAACCGAACCCTTGAATATAGCACAAAAACTAGAGAGAACGTCAATCAATGCTTCAAGGAGCTTATATAGAAGGTAAGCCGTCCCGAAAAAAAAAAAAAAAAAAAAAAAAAAAAAAAAAAAAAAAAAAAAAAAAAAAAAAAACCGAAAACCGGAAACCAAAATTTGAAAACCGAAAAACCGAACCGAACCAACCTGAACCGAACCGAACCGTTCGGTTCGGTTCGGTTCGGTTCGGGACTTATTCGGTTCGGTTCGGAAATTTTCTTTAACGGTTCGGTTCGGTTCGGTTTTTTAAAAAAAAAAACCGAACCGAACCGAACCGTTTACACCCCTACCCACGAGCATGGCCTTCCGCATGTCTCCATCACTTTAGGATGGTGCTCTCTGTCCTCCTCGCTTGTGTTGAAAAAGGGAGGCTGTTGGTCGGTCCATTTAAAACCTGGATAACCTTTTGAAGCTGATATTTCCTCCATTGGAAATGCTTTCGAGAAAATTGGAGGTTTTTCATTTTTGAAGTCGGTCTACAGAAGATGCTTCGTACTCGTACACACAGCACGCTCCTATGTTTTGCAGGTGGCCAACGAGGGAGGGAGAGATGATACATCGTTCAATTGCAAATCAAACGCCATGCTCGCGGAATAACATCATACTAATTTGAGGTGCCCAATTTGTTAATACAATAGCACATTTTATAATTGTGCGGTTTCTTTTCCTAAGTCACTCGATTTAGAAATGACTTTGATCTGTCGGTTATTGATTATGAATTGCAATTTAAAGAGGGCTTCTGACATTTTGGGTTCAGATTTATTGATCTTTTGTCTAAGGTTAAAGGATATAACTTTTTGCTCTTTTAATTTATTTTGGAAAAGGGTATGAACTTTTTTCTCAATCTAAGTTCGTCAAGGAAGACCGCAGCAGAATTCCCGGTCCACACGAAATCTTACTCCTCAAGGCAGCATTGCCGTCCAGAAAATTTACAGGATAAGGTTAAACGGGCCCCGCTTAAATTAAAGAAAAGGCAGGAAACGTTGGACTTTTCAAACTTCCGAAAATAACTGCCGGTCTCGTCGCCCCCGCAAAATCCGAAACCGAACCGCAACGGTTCATCTGCCGACACCACCGCGGTACCACCTTTCTGTCCTCTTGCTCTGCCTGTCTTCGTATCGGTGGTATCGCTGTCGTCAAATTTTCCAGGAAAGTGAAACCCCCTTCTACACTTCAAAAGTGGGCGGTGGTCTCCTGATCCCAGAAATGCGTGAGGGTTAGGTTTTGCCTTTTCTTTACCAAGGTTCGATCTTTCTTGACCTTTGGAACCAGTCGAAACCGACCCGGGTTCGAGAGCGCCGGTCTAATTTAAACTGTTTTTTTACCTGCTCTTCCACGCTCTTTTTCTTTCTCTGTAATTATTTTAATTGTGTCTCTTTTGTGGTGTTCGGCTTTAAGGTGAAAAGGGCAGATTTCTTCCCGTGTAAGGATTTGAAATTGGAGGATCAATTCTTAATCAACAATGCAAGTGCAAACTCATGAACTGAAATTTGGTCCACAATTAGTAATCATTTTAGTAATGGTGAATTTTGTTGTTGTTGTGTACATTATTTTATGTTAGTAAATTGTGTTATTTCATTTGACGAATCATCTCCCTCTCTCCCTCGTGTCATCTTATGTTAATTGTATGGACATGCTCCTCTATCGTCAAGATGTTAAACACGGTTTCTTCCTCTCTTTTTTCATTCGACAATGGGTACAATGTAATGGAAGGTTTCGAGCATTCTACATGCATACGGTTCTCTATTCTCTTACAATACAACCGCCGAAGCACACGAGTCGATTGCTCTCTAACCATGGTCTAATTATGGAAGGACGGTGATCTTCAATTCTCTTGGCGCCTTTATCACATCTCAAAATCCTAATCATGGGTATTTTAGTCATTACCTTGACAAAACACTCTCATTCACATGGGATGATGACTTGCATGGATGAGACACCGACCGGTAGAGTTGATTGGGTGACGGTTGAAGCAGTTTTTTCGCAAGTCAACATAGGAAAAGAGTGTGGAACAAGCCGTTAAATGAGCACCGGCCAAATCCTAGGTTGTTGCCGAGTAGTGTAGTCCTAGGTCAAAAGGATCTTTCTGGTTGTTATGGAGAACAACCGTATATTCCTATCGACGGAATCTGCCCATTATCTGTCCCATTGATTTAGGGCCCTTTACATTTCATGGGCTTTAAGACAAAGCTTGATTTGATTTCGATGTCATTTCATTGATTTATTCTCAATTCAATTCATGATCTAAATGATGAAAAGTCACCTTGCTAAGAAGGGAATGAGATAATGTTTGTCCATCTTAAATAAAGTCAACGGTAGTAGCATACATGATTAAACTTTTCGACCTTAGATAAATCTATCAAAAGACAAGGTGAATATGCTACCAATTTTCTAATTCGAAAACTTTAGTGCTAGAAAAAAATTGATAACATGAACAGCTATTCTGATTTTAGTATGTTATGGAGAAGGACAAGAGTTTAGTAATGACTAGTTGGTGAACCTCGCATGGTCCACGGATTAGATTTTCTTCTCATTATTTGTAATCATGAACCAACAATAGGTTTTTAGCATATAAGGTGTATAGAATCCTGCCAAATATTAAATCTAGACAATTTACTTTAAGAAATTCGAATGCTTAAAATCCAAATTAGAGTTGTCACTAATCAATTTGAATCAACTATTCAATCTTTGAATTGGGAAGCTTCATCTTAAAGTTCATCTTTAGGGTGTAGCAGAAATTAGAAGATTTCCTTACAAAATTTTAAATAAGGGATACAAAATTTTAAATAAGGGAATGACAAAGTGAGTAGTGCACGTCCACTCACCCACAAGTTGAAGAAAATTTTTTGGTCTTTGTGATGCATTACTAATGTGGAACAAATGGTGGATAAGTTTCTTTAACCGATTAGAGGACTAAACTGTTAATGCGCAAAATGACATTACCAGATAGTTGGTGCTCCAATTGAAAGATAACTTGAATCACCATAAAGTTTGAGGAGTATTAATGGGATGGATGGATACCAATAATTAACAAGCTTGAGTAGCTGAGTGGCAAAAGGTATGATAGAAATGTGATAATTTTAGGGGAGAATATAAGAAATGGAAGCAATTGCTTCGCAATGAAACAAGACTAGGATGAGATTCAAAGAAGAAAATGATTGATGTGAATGAGGTAAGGTAGGAGAGGAAAAATTAAATCTTTATCACTTCTTATGTTACCCTTTTTTTAATAGGATATGCCATGAACATGTTCCATTATAACATGCCAATCTTAAGTTTAGGATAAAGGCATACCTCGGGATTTTGAAGTTTTGTTAAATAGAATGTTCATAGATACACAATTGTTACTAGAGATATCACATGGATATTTGCACAAGGTCTATATACTAATGAGGATATTGAGAGCACACAACTTAATATCGGTGATGGTGTAGAATATATTGATGATAATTTAGAGTATAAATTGTCGAACCAATTGAAGGTAAGAGCCATAGAAGAGTGGCAGAGTTTATAAAGGCAATTCAAGGAAAGAAAGAAAAGAAAACAACTGGAGTAGCTCCATGAGTTTAGGATCATCATCGATTCTCGACTTGTCAAACTACTCGGTTTCGCGCTATAATGAGTTATGCCTTGAGTATTACTAATCTGGATGGCATGCTTGAGAAGCTTCGAAAAGCCGAAAAAGAAAGGAAATGATTGCTTTGTGGTTAAGACTTTCTCAATTCTTTGCAAAATAAATAAGCCTTTTCCAATGATCATTTGATCGAGCCGTTATTTGCGGAGCTTGCCAGTTCAAAAGCATCTAGGTTTATAGGGATTAAAAATATCATCATCATGCACCCCCACATAAGAAGGCATCCTTAAGTTAACTTAAACAAATGATTTCCTGATTCTTCAGTATCCGGCTCTTCCTGCTACTTGGAAAATTCTTGATCGTATCGAATCATGATGATCAATCAATCCCAATAAGTATGAAGAAAAAGAGAGTAAGTCAATACATCTCAGGGCAAACTCTTTTCGGGTCGTTATAAATGATGTCAAAGTAGTATTCTCTACCGAGCAAATGGGTGGACATTAATACGAAATTTGTAGACGCCTCACTTTGGATTTGACTCAACATGAATCAGCTGTGTTTCGATGGTGATGCAATACAACTTCCAGATCTATGGTGTCCACGCTTCTAAGATGAAAAAACTCCATCTTTTCGAAACGTTTTCCAAAAGGAAAAAAAAAAATCAGCTGAATAACAAAAGATTATCCTGGTTTTAAATGGACCGCCCAACAACCCTTTATCGACACAAGCGATATGAGAGAGAGAGAGAGAGAGAGAGAGAGAGAGAGAGAGAGAGCACTATCCAAAAGTAGTGAAGACATTCGGAAGGCCGTGTTCGTGGGGTGTGAGGAAACACGATCAATCTAAGCTGCTAATTCTCGGACCCCCAATTTGAATAATTTATGATAAATGGTATAATTATCCACCATGGTTATTATTTAACTGGACAGGTTGTCTATTTGTTAGATATGGTTATAGTTGAAATTGAGAGAATATTCGATCTTGAGCTTGTCATGCGATACTTGACTTTATAGACCATAGGTTGAGCCAAATGACTCTAGTACGTTCAATTGGCCGGAAGGACTACATTAATTTCGTGCAAAATTTTATGACAAATTGATAGAATGAAAAAGTTTAATATTGAATTGGCTTATGTACAATAGATTTTGAATTGATTGGGTAATTTTTCCAAGTCATGAGGTGATCTTATTAACAAAAAATAATAAATAAAAGCACAACGAAGTCATGTGAATTACATCGACTTCATTTGAGTTAAATGCTCGTGTAGTGATATGGCGTCATGTCAATTGTAATTGATTTTGTGTGATATTTGTCAAATTATCTAACATTGCTTACTTACTTTATATACATGTAATGTCAGTCCACTTAAAAGTTTAAGTTTTTGATTTGAATTTTTTAACATGATATAAGAGTTGGGTTTCATGCGGTTTATTTTGTCCATGTGATCTCACATTCTTCAAATCCCACGTGCTACTTTTATCCAGGTTGCAATATGCTCAAAGTTTCTAGTGCTGTTCCTAACCCAGCTTGCAATATGCTCAAATTTCATGTGTTATTTCTAATTTGTCTTGCACTATACTCTTATATACACGTGGCATTCTTCCACTTATAAGCTCATCCTTTTAGATCAAACAATACATCACATAATCAATACCATTTCTTTACAAGTCACTCATTTTCGAAGTGGCTCAATTTGTCGGCTGTTGGTTGTGAATCGCAATTATAGGGACGTCCGAGCAATTTTTAACCTCCAAACAAGAGATCTTTTGTCCATGGCTTTAGGGTTTAGTTTTATTTATTTATTTTGTCTTCAATTCCATTAGGAAAAGGGTATACATTTGATTCCCAAACCGGCACTATAATTCCAATATGGCCTAGAAATGTAAGATTTATGCGATCAAGTCCTCGAACTTGTTTAACTTTTTGTGAATCTAAGTCTATTCTCTCTCTCCCTCAATTTAGATTAGATGGACTCGTCATGAACTTGCTCTAAGAAAACAAAAATTCAGGTGAGAAAAAAAAAAAAAACTAATGTAGCACGAAAGAGAGTTCCCCTGCTCCACATTAAATCTTAATCCTTAAGGTGACAAAACATCATAAATTTTCCACCTAAAATATTACATGATAAGGTTAAACAGGGCCCCACTTGAATGTAGGACTTTCCAAACTTCCGAAACAACCACCGGTCTATCCCCCTACCCAACTTTTTCTGGTTCACCTCAACATTCCCCACTTGTCCGGCTGTTGCTGAGCAGACCCGTAAAACTCCGACCCAAAGCGTAACGGTACACCTCCCGCCACAACCGCCTTTCCCAGTCCTCTTTCTCGACCCCTCGTCATGTCGGCAGTATCCCTCTCGTCTAATTTTCCAGGAAAAATTGCAGGGAAAGTGAAACCCCCTTTAACCCTTCGAACGTGGGTGATGGTCCCTGATCCCAGAAATGCTTGAGGATTCGGTTCGCTGCTCTTGACCTTCGGAGGCAGTTGAAACCCGACCCGGTTTTGAGAGTGACGGTTTAATTTTAATTGTTCTTACCTGCTCATTGATTCTCTTTTCTCTTTATGGTTATTCTAATTATGCTTTAAGGTAAAAAGGGTGGTAGATGCCTTCCCGTGCAAGGATTTGAAAACGGTAGGTGTGAGATGGAGGGGATGACTTCGATTGTTTTTTTGTTTCTTTAATGATGTGATACTTAGATGTGGTATCCCTAAATTCCATCGTGTATTTATCCTTTCGAAGGTGTAAATGTTGTTCTTATCTTGAATCCAATGGACAGTATTGCCCATAAATCACTAGCCAAACTCACGGAACTTTGACTCGTGATTAGCCATAATTTTTTATCCGGAGAATTCTCAGTCTTTTCTTATATTGTCTTACGTGAATCACATGGACATACTCTTCTTGCATCAAGAATTTCAGAATGGTTTCATTCTTTTCTTTTACACCAACAATAAGTGTGGCATACCAAGAGTTTTTGAGCGCTATATATGTATGATGGTCCACAGGTCTTTGGTGCGATATAATTATCGAAGTACACGGGTCGATTACTATCTAGCCAAAGGATTCATTATGGACCTATAGAGATCTTCAACCATCTCACCGCCTCTAATCATGGATACATACTGGTCATTAGCTCATAAACACTCTTAGACAATGGCTTGAATTGATGGGACACCGTCGGGTGGAGATGATTAGGTGACGGTCGAAGCAGTTAACTCAAAAGTCAAAATAGGGAAAGAGTGTGAGGCAAGCCGCCACATGAGCACCCACCGCCTCTAATCATGGATACATACTGGTCATTAGCTCATAAACACTCTTAGACAATGGCTTGAATTGATGGGACACCGTCGGGTGGAGATGATTAGGTGACGGTCGAAGCAGTTAACTCAAAAGTCAAAATAGGGAAAGAGTGTGAGGCAAGCCGCCACATGAGCACCGGCCAGATTCTAGGTTGTCGCCAAATGGCGAAATCCTAAGTGGAAAGGATCTTTCTGTTTGTGACGAAGACCAACCGTTGCATTCCCACGCACAGAATCTGCAATGAGATTGGGCCACATTGATTTATGGCCCTTTAGATTTCATGGGCTCAGTGACAAAGCTTGACTTGATTTTGATGTTTTTTTTTTTTTTTTTTCCATTTTTTAGCTTATATTTGGTTATCTGAATTTTTAATCATGATATGATTGAATATGATAAGATATGAAATCCAATAATTTTATTATATTCTATCAACTATTTAGTGATTATAATAATAACGTCGGATATATTCATATTATATCATGTATATTATTTAGTACAAATTACATACTAATATAAATGAACTAAAAATAATATAAAAGGAGATGGTAAAAATCTTTCACGACAATCTCATCTACTTTATTTTTATTTGCTTTTCTATTTTATTTTCCTCTCTTTTTAAATTAATTCCTTTTTTCATTTCTTTCTTCCCTTTCCATCATTCTCTAATAAAATTTATTAAATAGTAAACTATACTAAGATACCTAAAATATGTAATAAATGTAAATATATATTTATATAAATATTGGATTTATTTGATAAAATATAGTTAAATTTGAATACATAAATAAAAATAAGATTAAATTAATATAACTAAATTGTTATTTTTTGTTATTTTGAATTTCTTATATTAGAATTCAAGTATTATTTATATTGAAATGTAATTTTAATTTTGTTAATTTAAGATTATTTTCATTTGAGGATAATTTTCTTATTATGAATATTAGATATCCTATCCACTTTTATTCTATCTCTCCTATAGGATAATTTTATCCTATCTATATTCCCCTTATATCCGACTTTATCCTATTTTGAGTAGGCACCAAAATCAAAATATGATAGATTTTATCCTATCTTGAATTTTATTCCAATTTCCAAACGTAGCCTTAGATGATGAATATGAACCAACTCTAACTTCTAGCTTTTATTTTGTTGCCCATTTAATTGAAAATTGATTGCTCTTCGTTTTTCATAAATGCAACCCTCATCGAAATCCAACTTAACTTTCTACAAATCTAGAAGTAATTTTCTTGAATGTATTACTGCTTTACACTTTTTTTTATCAAGATGTCCCAAACGATAATGTCAAAGGGTAGACAAATTACCTATAACCACTATAATTGCAATCATATCACAGATATTGTCTCATTGTAGAATGTAAAGTTGACTCATGTGCTTTCTCTTTTCTACTACTCTTTTCCCTAAGGTTATCTTTCACTCTCCACATCAAAGCGTTGTTATCAAACTTTCTTGGTCAAGTTTACTAGTTGAGATCAGAGTTTTATTTAATCCTAGAATATATCTAGTTTTACGTAAAACTAGATGTCCTTCAGCTGAGATGTTCACAGTCACTATTCATTTTCAACAATCGGACACATGTGGCGATTTCTTACAACCACTTGTTCGAAATCTCCACTAGCATAATTAATAAATATTATCAATAATAAATATGCCTCTTTAGGAGTGCAATGGAAATAAGCATCAAAATTAATAAACCACTTGTCTATCATCATGTCAAATCTCACAAATAAACATAAGTTCTCTAGCAAAGGTTCATTGCTAACCACATTAGCTCATTGATTCTCATTTTGCCACTTTTTTTTTTTTTGTTTGTAAGCTTAACATTGAAACCTCCGGTGTCTAGTTTGGTGACAAAACCAACACTAACCTTTTGCAACCTTTCTCTTTCCCCTTGATTGTGCCCTGCCACATTCATCGAATTTTTCTCTACTTTTACTTCTCCCATGGTTCTCCACTGGTAGTGCCGTTGAAGATGTAAATGACAAAAAATTATCTCCATCGGAGAGTCCTTTTCGCATCTCCTCATCTATGATATTGCTCACAACATTATCAAGAGTCAAATCATCATCCATCTTGCTCGAACTTCCTTGCACAATGGTGTTGTAACTTTTCGGAAGGGAACATAAAAATAATAGAGCTTGAAACTTCATATCCAGATTTATGCTCGCGCATTCCAATTGACTCATGACCCTTGTGAAACTATTAATATGCTCTTCTATAGAACCTTTGTTAGATAACTTTATATTAACCAGTTTCTTTAGCAAAAATACTTGATTTAACGTGGACGGCTTCTCGTCAATATTCATTAGAATATTCACGGCTTCTTTTGTAGTTTTTACTTTCGCGATGTGATACTCCGTCTTTTTTGTCAGCCCTAGATGAATTGTACCTAATGCTTTTTGACCAAGAATTTTCCATCTTGATTCTATTGTGGGATCCACTTTTGCAATCTTAGGTTTCCAACTCTCAAGTGGTGCATAGAGATCTTTTTGATAAAGATAGTCCTCGATTTGGATTCCACCATTTGAAATCTTGCCCATCGAATTTATTTATTCTAATTTGATCTTCCGCCATATTATTTGCTTTCAATCGAGCATCACTAAAAAGCCCTTGATGATCTCGATTAGCCAACCCAGACTCTAATACCAATTGTTATGAAATCGCATGTCGGTTCTAGAAAAATAATGCAAGAAAACATTCCATAGGCATATATAGGGTGCGTTTGGGAAGACTTTTGGGAAAAGTCCTTAAAAAAATGTAGAGGTCTTTGAGTTAAGAGTGTTTTTCAAAATGCAAAGTGTGTTTAGTAAATTTACTTGTGAAAGTGCATTGTGAAATATCTTTGTGCAAAATAGTGTTTGGATGAATTAAAAACGCAAAAGGCTTTTTTATTATTAAAAAAAAAACATTGGCCTGCCAAGGCTTCGCCGATTACCGCCGGCCAACGGCTTCATCGGTCACTGCCAGCCAAGGGTAGGTAATCCAGAGAGGGTCGGCGACCCTCGCTGCGCTGTTGCGCGACCCATCGCGCCGTGGAGGTCGTCGGCGACCCACCTGGTCACGCGTGGAGGTCGAAGGTCGGCGACCACATCTGGTTGCGACTAGATCTGTGACCAGATGGGTCGCGTGAAGGTCGCGACCTTCGTGGAGGTCGCCTGAAGCATGGCCAGCGATGCAAATCTGGTCGCTATCAGATCTACGTTGCGACCTTCGTGTCGCCTGAAGGTCACAATCGGCGACCCATCTAGTCTCAGCGCGAAGGTCGCGACCGGCGACCAGATCTGCGACCAAATGGGTCGCGGTCGCGACCTCTCGAGCGGGGTCATGCGACCCTCGCGGCGGAGGAGGTCGTGGCATGGCGGGTCAGCGTGGCGGGCGTGACAGTCGTCGGCGATTGCGTGCCCTTCATCGACAACCGCTCACGAAGAAGAAATAAGAAGAAGATGAATAGTCAGGGTAAAAAGGGAAAAACAAAAAATCAACGAGGACAATTTGGGAAGAAATTTTTTTATTTTAAGTTCAACTCTCAGCATGCCGAAAAGGCAGAAAGCCCGAGGCAGCCCCCCCTGCCTTAGTATACTTAGCACTATTTTCTTTAATTCCGTCCAAGTAGCAACTAAAGCTCGTCATTTGTCTCTTTTGGTAACCTATTGTTAGACACTATAATCCAAGCGGATTCGGGTCGAAATGGACAAAACGGTGAGGCCCAAAGAGCATTTCGCTGCCAATCGTGGGCCCATCACTAAAAAAGAATGGAGGCGATATAAAGAACTGACAATCGATAATTAATAAAGAAAATAATAAAGAATTTGCACATTTGAAAATAAAGAAAATAAAGAAAGTAAAGATATTCCTTTTCCATTTCAACATTGAATCAACATATCTGGCATTTCTATCTTTCCTGTACAAGAACTTGCATCAACCCACAAAAGGCCCTTAAAAAATATATGCATCCAAAGAACAAATAAATAGTTACAACTGTTTTTGGACCTAACTATAGTATGACTCTTAGAAATAATTGTCACAAACTTAGGTCCCAAGGGAAAATGAAAAAAAAAAAAAATCATTTCCTCCCACTATATTTTTCACAAAAAAAGAAGAAAAGAAATTCATTTTTCTTGTGTCAAACGTTTCACTTTGCTCAATCCTTTGCCGAATTCTACGGCCCTACGTTCCACGACTGATCGTCTCCTTTAATTGATTTAACGACTCTTCTCTCTGTAGCCTCATTTCTTCGTTGAACTTGTTGATGAATGCCTCGACCCGGCGATTGAGCTCGTCCGGGCTCAGCTCCTTCCTCAGCTGGTTGGTGCGATCCCTAAACGTCGCTGATTTTCGTATCGAACACGGCGACGGTAACCCCAGCAAGCTGATTTGACGGTCGCTGTCGTTTGCTTTCACGGGCCATATCGTCGATTTCGCCGCACCCGCCTCAACTATCCCTTTCCATATGTTCTCCATACTTTCGTTGGATCTCCTCATGGGTTTTCTCAAAGTTTCGCTCCCTAGAAATGTATGGAGTCAATCACATCAATAAAAATTCGACCCAAAAAAAAAAAAATACAACAATAAAAATATATTTCATCGGCCTCCTAATTTTCTATTTATCTTTGTTTTGCGACAAAAGGAGAATAGAAAAGACGAGATCTCTCACTTCAAAATGAATTTCCCATCTATTTTTTTCGTGAGCTTTTTAAAGATAAGCTCAGGTCTAACACATCAATAAAAATTCGGCCAAAAAATAAATTTCACGAAAAAAGCGATATTATGTGATTGTTTATTGACTTCATTTCATAAATCCATTGATCGTCCCGTCATCCTCTCATGTAATGCAAAATCTAGAAATCGATATCAACTCACTTTGCCTTTCTTACCTTGAAGGCGGTCGCCGTTGGCAGCTTTCCGGCGGACAAGCCTCGGCGAAACCAGAGCTTTCTCCGACGCGTCCACTTGCCTCCGTGGCGCTGATGCGGACCTCCCGGACGCCACCTTCCTCTCCCCTTCGCAGCCCCCTTTATATCCATCTCCGCCGCCGAATTCCCCGCCGTTCCCCTCCACCACCACCACCACTCTCTTCTCCTCGAAATCCTTAAACTCATCGAACGCCTCCGCCTCCGTCACTGGCGCCGCCTCCGCGACCTCCACGACCCCTGTCCTCCCCGGGGCGGCGGTGGCCTCCGGCTGCGGGTGGTGGAAGCACCTGGAGGTGACGGCGATGGCGATGATGATGCTGTTGACGACGACAAAGTGGTACGGAGGCCTGAAGCATGAGAGGAGCGCCGCCAGAGTGTCGACGGAGGTCGATGGGACAGAGGTTCTGAGGGCTACGGCGGCGATGGACACCGCGCCGGCCGACACGAGCAGGGCTTTCAGGGAGGCCATCAGATCGCTCGGCGACACCATCTTGTTTCAGCAGTGAAGTCTGAGAGTGCGAGCTTCGCGAAGTGAAAAGTTTCGGTGGTGATGATGATGATGATGATGATGATGAGAGCATCGGCTGGAGTTCTGCAGAGCTATAAATAGACGAAGACGAAGACGAAGAGTGTAGAGTGAGACGCGGTTTCGGGGCCGATCTGGAGCCGTTCGATTGGATCCGACGGTGTTGCGTTGGTGTTGGGAGTCCCTCGTCTGAGGGCCCCACCCGTAGGGCCCACTCCACTTTTTTTTTTCCTTTTAAAATGAAATGCTTGGAATTAAATCGGTTGAGTTACCGACTGACGAGATCAGTTGACCGGCTTTCTGTTTGACGAGTCGTAGCGAGGGGGACTAGGAAATTCAATTGAGATGCTGACCGTCCACCGACCGATCGATTTGAAACGTGGAACATCCGACATTTCGAGTTCCATGTCTCGATTTCAATTGCTTTCAAGTTGAGCTCACTTGATGCATGAAATGAGACGATGATCTATTTAAGAACATTAATCGGATAGGAAAGTCTAAACGCAATGTTAAAATTAAAAAAAAGAAAAAAAGAACAACTCATCGGTCTTGATGATACTTATTAATGACGGAGATCTGCCAAATTCATTGAGTGATTTGCAAAGTACCATCCATATAAATGTAATAATGAAAAGAAAAAGTAACTTGATAATATCTTTTAAGTGCTCTTCGTTTATTATTTAACTTTTGCTATATTTAGCGGAGGAGTACTTTCGTATACAATTCTAATCTTATCATCATTGATTCTCTCTTAAAATTTTAGAGCTTTGTGATGCTCGTGCGGCTTGCTATGCTAGCGGAGTAGCAAAATCTAATTTTCAATTTTATTGCAATTTTAGAAGTTGAGATGTTATATTGTAATTGCATTGGTGCAATCAAGTCGATTTAAGCCAAGCTCGAACATGTGCGAAGAGTGCACATAGCTTCACCGAATCAAGCTTGTCCGTTAAAAAAACCAAGCTCCATTGAATTTGAGGCGATCCGATGAAAAAATTGAAAAGCCAAAAAAACGTCAAAAAAGAAAAAGGAGAGGCTCCAAAAAGCCAGAAGAAGAAGAAATAAAAAAAAAGGATTGCTTTACGTGTTAAGACTTCTCAAAAATTAAAAAAAAGGTTTTAAAAAGGGGGATTACTTTATGTGTTGAGGTATCTTGATTATTTGCAAAGTAGGTAACCTTTGCGAATGGTTCATTCGATCGAACTATTGTTCGCGGCAGAGCTTGCCATTTCGGAGGCAATTTTGTTTATAGGGATTAAAGAATATCAACATCATGACACCCCAATGTAAGACAGCATCTATAAGCTAATTTGAACGAAATTAGGAGCTTAGTTTAATGCGGATTGGGACCGAGGGCATTAATCGTGGCCCAAGTCATTCCATGGTCACGGCCTTACTATGGCCGAGTGCATTGCTCGTGGTGGAGGTCGTGGCCAAGCGCACGAGTCTTGGCCGATCGCGCATGGGATTAAGCTTATATAGATTATGAAAAAGATGTTAACCCCGTGTTCTTGCAGTAGGTTGGGGTGTCGGGAGATTTTCAGCTCAAGAGTTAGAGATCACCCGTTCAAATTTTACCAATTCCTTGCAAAATGATTCTGGATCAAAGCGACTTGCATAGGCTAGAGGTCTCGACTTAATCAATACGAAGTTAGGAGTGCATTTCACATCCTTATTATTACTTTGGATTTAGTGGGAGAGGGAGGGAGGGAGATTTCCTCCTCCACTACTCTTAATTTTTTTTTTTTTTGGCCAAGTTACTATTAAATGAAGACAATTAATAATTAGTTAATGGAAGATCTCGTGAAAGATTTGTATGATTATTAACAAGAAGACCAATGGAATTGGGACACATGAGTGAAAGGTTTCATTAGGGGAAAACCCAGAATTTAGCATAGATTTAAGGTGGAAATGGTAGAGAAAATTCGAGCAACGAAAAAGGCCCATCCTTGTTGGTGCTAGGTTTGATGAGTTGGATTTTTCATAGTAAATTTATCCATCCACTACTTTTTTGGGATACAATTGCTGTATCCTCTTAAATGAACTCAGTAATTCGAAATTACACTTGTCACTCACCCGAATAAGCTCAACATGTCCCTTAATCGAACATGTGGTTGGATTAATCAACTCGGATTGTTATAAACGATGACAGCCGCATGGATATCCAAACATAGAGATTATTCCTAATTAGGGTTGATAATTGAATAGGGCATAGAGCAAGAAATCTCCATCTAAGGTAAAACACATCAAATTTAGAAGTTGATATTACGAGCTTCCTCGAAACTCACATGAGATGCCATCACCCACGATGCTTTTTTTTTTTAATTTTTTGTTCAAAGATAACTTTTGATTTACTAACTCAAAGATGGAGGGGGGGGGGACCTCATTCACTCGAAACGAGTACAAGTCAACATCGTTGACTAGAATTGAAGGTATAGTGTACACAAGTGTAGAGCTCCCTCGTATGCCATGTACCAAACCTACAAAACACCAACTTCACATCTGAATTTTTCGTTTTTTTTAGACGCCTAACTATCAGAAAAGTAGAAAGCTTGAAATTTAAAAGAATTGTGTATTGCTTTCTATTGATTTGTTCAGAATGTAATTACAATCTATTTATAATACAAAGTGTCTAAATAACTAAGGAATAAAAATATACACAATATCCTAAAGATATATAAAATATTCCTTATAATCGAGAAATCAATCAAGGTCAATCGGCATCGGCAATAGTATCTTCAACACTCCCCCTCAAGCTTGGCGGTCTATACACATCGAAGACGCCCAGCTTGTTTAGTAGATACGAATGTTGCCTTTGACATAAGGCCTTGGTAAAAATGTCTGCGGGTTGCTCTGCTGTTCTTATCCCTCTTGTTTTAATTACCCCACTCTGGATCTTGTCTCGGATGAAGTGACAATCAATCTCTATGTGCTTCGTCCTTTCATGGAATACTGGATTCATTGCAAGTTTTAGTGCAACATCATTATCACAAAATAGAACAGTGGGCTCCTTTATCTGTACACCAAGGTCTTGGAGAAGACCTCTTACCCAGACTATCTCACAACTAGTCTTCGCCATTGCTCGGTATTCTGCCTCAGCAGACGATAAAGAAACGGTTGATTGTTTCTTTGTCTTCCACAAAATAAGAGAATCCCCAAATTTTATACAGAATCCTGTGACCGATCTCCTACTCATGGGACAAGTAGCATAATCTGTGTCACAATATGCTGTCATCTCCATATTGTTGTCTCGAGACAGTAATATACCCAATCCAGGACATCCTTTCAAGTATTTTATGACCTTTAATGCCGCATTCATATGAGACTGTTTTGGAGCATGCATAAATTGACTAAGAATCTGAACTGCATAAGAAATGTCTGGTCTGGTCATGGTCAAATACATAAGCTTTCAAACGAGTCTTTGATAAGCAGAAGGATCTTTAAGTAAAGGATCCTTGTTTATAGGTGACAACCCTTTGTCATATTCAGCTGTTGTTAATCTGATATTCTGATCAATTGGAATAACAGCCGGCCTAGATCCCGACAATCCTGCTTCTGACACGATTTCTAAGACAAATTTCCGTTGACTAAGGCAAATGCCTTTGTTTGACCGTGCAATTCCTATCCCAAGAAAGTATTTGGGAGATCCCAGATCCTTAATATGAAATGTAGAATGCAGATACTCTTTGAATCTCTCAATAGCAGGCGCATCATTTCCCATAATGAGTATATCGTCAACATATATAAGCAAGTAGATTGACGACGTACCTTGTTTCCAGGTGAATAAAGCATAATCATGCTTAGATTGCTAGAAGTTTGCAGTTGTAAGTGCACTGGTAAATTTGGCATACCATTGACGAGAAGCCTGTTTGAGCCCATATAGGGATTTTCGAAGACGACACACGCTTCCCTCCCCCTGTCTGCGAAATCCCGGTGGAATATCCATATAAATCTCTTCTTCAAGATCTCCATGTAGGAAGGCATTGTGAACATCCATTTGATGAAGAGGCCAATCACGAAAGGCAGCAATGGAAAGAAATGAACGTACGGTGACTTCTTTGGCAACAGGAGAGAAAGTTTCCGTATAATCAAATCCTTCTTTTCGGGTGAATCCTTTCGCAACCAATCTGGCCTTGTAGCGTTCAATGGATCCGTCTGCTTTGTATTTGATCTTGTATACCCATTTGCATCCTATGGGTCTACGGTGGGGAGGTAGATGAACAATATCCCAAGTCTCATTCTCAATGAGAGCTTGTAATTCATCTTTCATGGCTTGTTGCCAACGAGGATCCGTGGCAGCTTCATCATAAGACGAGGGTTCCTGTTGTTCAGAAATCCTACTAACACAACACCTATGTGTAGGAGAGAGATTGACAAAGCTGACATAGGAGAAAATAGGATATTGCGTACCACACCTTTTTGAGGAGGAGCAAACGTAATCCGCTGTCCATGTCGGTGGTCGAACTGTGCGTCTTGATCGCTGAAGATTAGTTGGCTCAGATGGAACAACAATTTGTGAGTCTGCAGAAGTGTCTTCTACCAGGATATTGGATTCCGAAGACACAGGTCCTTCGGGTATGCTTGATGAAGGAGGGCTGGAAATTGCATTGTCCCCATGTATATCAACATCTGCAGATGCCATAGGAGATACCTGTGGCAGCATCATCATTGGTGCCTATGGAGGATCATCTTTATGCAAAAAGGGACGAGAAGACGCGAGAGGATCGTCATGTTGAGATGTGGATAGCCTATCCTTGAAAGGGAAAACATCTTCATGAAATATGACATCTCTGCTGACGAAAAATCTTCCAGTGGATGGATCAAGAACCAAGTATCCTTTTTGAAGGGTAGGATATCCCATAAATATGCAGGGAAGGGCACGGGGACCCAATTTGTCCCGAGGACCCGTGGTAGATACATAACATAAACATCCAAAAACTCGAAGATGATGAATATCTGGACGTTTTCTAAACAATGACTCAAATGGAGTCTTCCCATTCAAAACTCGAGATGGCATTCGATTGATTAGGTATGCCGCTGTGACCACACAGTTTTCCCAAAACTTTTCAGGAATGGAAGCTTGATACCTAAGGGCTCGAGCAACTTCTAACAAATGACGGTGTTTTCTTTCTACAATCCCATTTTGTTGATGAGTATAGATACAAGAGCTCTCATGAAGAATGCCATTAGAAGTGAACAATGAGGAACATTCATGATTAAAGAATTCTCGTGCATTGTCAGTAGGAACCCGTTGTACGGATTCGTTAAACTGATTTTTGATTAGGACAATGAAATTTTTGAGATGTGAAAGGACTTGGGCTTTAGACTGCATAAGAAAAACCCAAGTTGCTCGAGTATGATCATCCACGATGGTAAGGAAAAAACGTGACCCATCACGATGAGGGGTGTGATATGGGCCCCAGATGTCCATGTGTAATAATGAGAAAGCTCTAGCAGCACGTGATGTACTTTATGGAAAAGACATTCTGGACTGTTTAGCTAATGGGCATATAGGGCACTTGGGATGAGGAAAAACGGCGCTATGGCCTAGACGTTGATGGAATAAAGAGACATTTTTATTATGATTGGCATTACATAAGATGCTCTTATTGAAAGAAAAATTCTTTGGAAATGCTGTCCAGAAATAAAGTCCTCGAAATTTCTACCCGAGCCCATCGTGTCCGAGTCAAAGGGGCCTGAAAGAGACAAATGTCGAATCAAAAATGACTCGACAGAGGTTGTCTTGACAAATTTTAGATACGGAAATAAGATTGAACTGAAAATTTGGAATGAAAAGGACATTTTTAAGTGTGATGGAAGGACTCAGCTCAACATCCCCAACCTTATCTACCGAAATATCACTGCCATTTGGGAGACGAACAGAAGTATGACTTGATGATTTGTCTATTTTGGAAAAGAAACGTTCATCACAGACTATATGGTCACTGGCACCTGAATCAATAATCCATGCGTTGCTCGAAATATTACTCATCAAACAATAAGAAATACCTGCATAGCTAGGCATCTTTTCTTGAATTCCCATCGACTCAAGGTCTTCATGATTTGTTGGAGTTGATCATTGTTGATGGGTTGATTCACTTTAGCATTTGCTGCTACAGAAAATTCTCGTTCCTTCTTCTCCCCTGGTCTTCCATGCAATTTCCAACAATTTTCCTTGGTATAATAAGGTTTTTGCAATAATCACAAAATTTACCTTTCCATTTGTTTGAATTATTTATGTTGGATGATGTGGCCGAATTTTGGCCGTTGGATCGCTTTAAAATGGACGCCGATGGACCGTCGGATCGGGGCGCTGCAAGGGCGAAAGGTGAGCCGTCCGATGGTGCGAGGAAGCCTCCATTGTTAGATCCGAAGATGTGATCTCAGCCGTTCGTCCCTCGCGAGCTGCCCGAGTCGTCCGATCGTGCGAGGAAGCCTCCATTGTTAGATCCGAAGATGTGATCTCGGTCGTTCGTCCCTCGCAAGCTGCCTGAGCCGTCCGATCTCCCGAAGTAATCCTGGCCGTCCATTTGAGGTGAATAAAAGACTTCTTCTTCTTCCTCCCGTAACCCTAGCGCCCCTGTTCTCTTCAACAAACCTCTATGACCAGATCTCGAAGATGCCAGTCGGTGCTCCGACGAAGCCTTGGCCGCCAGCACGAGGCGATCTCCTGTCTTCGTATACTCGGACGACACCAGCCTTTGGGATTCTTCTTGAACCGTAAGCTGGTATATGTGGCCGAGCGGGGGAACCAGATCCATGGCCAAGATTTCGCTTCGAAACGGTAAGTAGTTCTCATTTAACACCAATAGGAACCTTGTAACCTTCTCCCGATCCTTCATGGCCCGATATTGAGCCAAGGTCTTCTCGGGTCCCTTCAATTTTTCCTCTGTCATCTCGATTTCATTCCATAGGGCAGAGAGTTTATTGTAAATAGCCAAGACGGACAAATTCCCCTATTTGAGATCTGATAAAGCTTGCGTTAGTGTGAAAATCTTTGCCCTATCTAGCTTACCATACATCTCCCGTAAGTTTTCCCAAAATTTTTGGGCATCCTCGGTCGGTGGTACCCCGGCGGCGACTTCCGCCATGAGACAATTTCCTATCCAGGTTCTAATAAGTTGGTTGCACTTTCGCCGTTGATGTGCAAGTCGCTCGTTGGACGGTATTGGGATGGTGCCGTCCAAAAAACCGTCTTTGTCCTTGGTCACGAGCGCTCGCCGGAGTTCGCGAGACCACATGGAGTAATTTTCCGGTCTCGGCAGTTTTCGGGAGATCAGGCGCAGCTCTAGTCCGTCGACATTGCGGTGTACAATGGGTCTCCAAGCTCCAGCCGACCGCTGACTCCGGCGAGACCTGCAAAAGGGAAGAATCCGGGTCCATAGGTCGGGTAGGGATTGCTCGCCCCGTATCCAGGACCCGAACCACCGTGACCCGGGAAACTCCAGCTTGCCCCGTTTCCAGGTATATGCGATGGGCTTTCTTCCGACCCACCAATTCTTTGAGATGAACTTTGAATCGGTACAGGTACCCATTGAACATATTGGCCTGCAAAGGCGTTTCCAGAATTAAATCCTGTGTTGGGCTGCACAACACCCGTTTGACTTTCTGATGAATTTGTTTGCTGTTCTACAGAAACGGCGTCTTCTCTTTGGTTGTTGAGAGACTGTGGATTTCCCTCAGAAACACCGGAGGATAAATCCTCTATCTTCGACATGATTCCTCCCTAAAAGAAAAAAAGGAAAAAGGGCGCTGTGGAAGCTAGGCCAAGGCGGGAGGCTCGATATCATGTCGAAAAGTAGAAAGCTTGAAATTTAGAAGAATTGTGTATTGCTTTCTATTGATTTGTTCAGAATGTAATTACAATCTATTTATAATACAAAGTGTCTAAATAACTAAGGAATAAAAATATACACAATATCCTAAAGATATATAAAATATTCCTTATAATCAGAAATCAATCAAGGTCAATCAGCATCGTTAACAATATCTTCAACACTAACTATTCGATTTGACTTCAGATTAGTCAACTTCACATCCCATCTCTTCTACATTAAGATAAATTATGGAGGAGGGCTTAGATTTTTTCTATTCTTTATTGATTGAATACATCTAAAAATACATTTGTTCATGTGTCTCTCATATTGTTCGTAAAATTCTAAACGCAAGTGCACGTATCGAACAAGTAATATAATGATGAGATAAAGTATCGTCCCACGGAGATCGATGATTAATAAACCAATTAAATACTAAAATAGACTAATTCTAAAATTTATCTAACAAATCAAAATATAATTAAGAATGAATTAAAAATGAAATTTGTAGACTAAATGCAGTAAATCGATCAGATAAATATGTTAGAGCATCCGATTTCACCGTAACCACTATATATGAATTTCAGATTGTTATGAATACAAAAGCGATATCAAACATGTGATAAGCGAATTTCCTAATATATTTACTATCCTATCTCTAGGTATAGCAAACCTACTCAGCTTATTAATCCACTATATCTCTATGTGAATTAAAATAAACATGAGTGCATTAAAAACTATGAATATTCCGGTTTACAATGAGTCTTTTGAATCACCTTATCATGAAAATTTACACAAATAACGCGGTATATTTCTATCCACGTTTTATTCATGGTTATATATTATAATGAGCAATTGCATATTATCACCTCTCGCCTCAAACGTACACATCAGATCATTCAGTGGTGATCAGTCACTCAAAAGATTAAACGCAATAATATATAACTCACATGAATGAAATCAATTATAGAACATAAAAATCATGAAATTCACATCATCATGGTTAAGCTACATCGTAGCCTAACAAAAGAAAATTACAACATAGTAGAATAAAAATAAAAATAAAAATATAAATCAAACCCAGCATCTTGAATCAAAAACAAGAATTCTGTTACCACTTTTATCTTCTCTTCAAAATACTTAAAAACTCTCGTAACAATGGAAAACGATCTAGCTAAAAAAACCCTAGCTACTCTCTCTTCCTATTTATAAGAAATCTAAAATATCTACTTGTAGATAACATTAGGAACAAAATCAAGAATTTTCTGATTTGATATCCATCTTCCATCGTTGCTTTTATTTGAATTCCTAATAATTGCCATTCTTTTCCTTATCTTCTCCATATTTCATTATTCTGCATAAATAAGGAAAATTCAAATAATCGAAGGAAATTCAAATATTTTCTCACGGATAATGCATTAATTACTGTCTAAAATAGGTAAAATAACTCTATTTTTTTATAGAGTTATCACATATTCGTTTTTATATTTGTGTTTATATTGATGAGCAATATATGTTTGAGGACGATTCACTAAATCGACGCCGATTAATCGGGTGAGGATTGTTTGACTAACCTTGTGGCATTCACGAAGATAAAGTGAAGTGCCATGTTGAATACATAAGAGAGATAAAGAAGAGCGGATAGATTAAAAGCGACCGTGGATAATCATACCCTTTATTGCATGTATTTCCCCAGACCCCACGAACATGGCCTTCCGCATGTCTCCATCACTTTAGGATAGTGCTCTCTATCCTCCTCGCTTGTGTTGAAAAAGGGTGGTTGTTGGTCGGTCCATTTAAAACCTGGATAATCTTTTTAGCTGATATTTCCCTCCAATTGAAATGCTTTTGAGAAAATGGAGGTTTTTCCATCTTTGAAGTCGGTCAATAGATGCTTCGTACTCGTACACACTGCACGCTCCTATGTTTTGCAGGGGGCCGACAAGGGAGAGAGATGATACATTGTTCAAATGCAAATCATACGCCATGCTCGTGAAATGACATCATATGAATTTGATATATCTAATTTATTAATACGACAACACATCACATAGTCATGTTATTTCATTTTTTCTGAGTTACTTGATTCAGAAATGACTTAGATTTGTCGGTTGTTGATTGTGAATTGCAATATAAGGAGGCCTTTGGTATTTTGGGTTCAGATTTAGAGATCTTTTGTCTACAGTTCAAGGACTTAACTATTTTTCTTGTTTAATTTATTTTGAGAAAGGGTCTGAATTTCGATTCTTGAACTTGCGGTTTTTTTTTTCTTTTTCTCTACATGGTCTTGAATTTGCTGACTTGCGCGATCAAACCTTCGAACCCTCGAACTTTTTCTGAATCTAAGTTCACCAAGGAAGACCCTAGCAAGAACGAGAATTCCCGCTCCACACTCAATCTTAATCCTCGATCTTAATCCTCAAGGCGGCATTGCCACCCAAAAGAATTCACAGGATAAGGTGAAACGGGCCCCACTTAAGTTAAAGAAAAGACAGAAAACGTAGGACTCTTCAAACTTCCGAAAATAACTACCGTTCTCGTCGTACCCGTAAAGTCCGAACCGAGTCGTAACGGTTCATCTGCCGACACTGCCGCCTTTCTTTGTCCTCTTGCTCGACCTTTCTTCGTGTCAGTAGTATCGCTGTCGTCGAATTTTCCAGGGAAGTGCCGAGAAAGTGAAGCCCCCTTCTACACTTCAAACGGGGCCGGTGGTCTCTCGAACCCAGAAATGCATGAGGGTTAGGTTTTGCTTTTTCTTAACCAAGGTTTGATCTTTCATGACCTTTGGAACCAGTCGAAACCGACCCGGGTTCGAGAGCGCCGTTCTAATTTAAACTTGTCTTTACCTGCACCTGCACTCTCTTTTCCTTCTCCATCATTACTTCATTAGTTTAATTATGTCTCTTTTGTGGTGTTCAGCTTTAAGGTGAAAAGGACAGATTTCTTCCCGTGTAAGGGTTTTAAATTGGAGGAGCAATTCCTAATCAACAATGCAAGGAAGGAACCACTCAAATGAGTGTGAACTCATGAACTGAACTTTGGTCCACAATTAGTAATCATTTTAGTAATGGTAATTTGTGTAAGTTACGCTAGTAAATTCCATTATTCCATTTGGCGAATCACTCTCTCCCACATGTCATCTTACCTGAATTGCATGGACACGCTCTTCTTCCATTGAGATCTCACCAATGGGTTTCTTCCTTTTTCTGTCGACAATGGGTACGGTGTATCGAAAGCTTTCGAGCATTTTATCTGCATATGATAGTCCTATCTCTCGTGCAATACAATTGCCGAAACACACAAGTCGATTGCTTTCTAGCCATTGGTTCAGGGCCCTTTACATTTTATGGGCTTTAAGACAAAGCTTGATTTGATTTTGATGTCATTTCTTTGATTTATTCTCAATTTTATTCATGATCTAAATGATGAAAAGTTACATTGCTAAGAAGGGAATGGAATTATGTTTGTCCCTCTTAAATAAAGTCAATGGTAGCAGCATACAAGATTAAAACTTTTCCACCTTACATAAATCTGTCAAAAGACAGGGTAAATGTGCTACCGATTTTCTGATTTGAAAACTTTAGGGCTAGGAAAAATTTGATAACATGTTCTCGACCTCTATAGATCAATGATACAGTTTCATTAACAGCTCTTCTGATTTTCTTATGTTTTGGAGAAGCACAGGACTTTAGTAATTAACTAGCTAACAAACCTCGCGTGGTGCACATATTAGATTTTCTTGTTAATATTTAGAATGAAAAAACAATAATTGGTTTTTAGCATATAAGGTGTATAGAATCCTGCCAAATACTTAAAATCCAAATTAGAGTTGTCATTGATCAATTTGAGTCTAACTGTTAAATCTTTGAATGATGCTATTTATCATCTTAGGGAAGCTTCATCCTATAGTTCATCTAAAATGGGTGCAGTAGATATTAGAAGATTTCCTTTCAAAATTTTAAATAAGGGAATGATAATGTCAGCAATGCATGTCAACTCACCCTCGAATTGCAGACATAAGTTAATGTCTTTATGGCGCATTATAGATGTGGAACGAGTGGTGGATACATTTCTTAAACTGATCAAAAGAATAAACTGTCAGCATACAAAATGATATTACCGATAACTCGAATCACCACGAAGTTTGAGGAGCAATAACAGGATGGATGGATACCAATAATGAACAAAATAGAAGAGTTGGTGAGTAAAAAGTATGATAAAATTCAAATAAAGAAAAAATTACAGCTGCTTTTGGACCTAACTATAGTATGACTCATAGAAATAATTTTCACAAACTTAGATCCCAAGGGAAATTTTTTAAAAAAGAACATAATTTCCTCCCCTATGTTATCAAAACAAAGAAAAAAGAAAAAAAAAGAAATTCATTCTTCTCGTCAAACCTTTCACTTTGCTCACTCCTTTGGTGAGTTCTACGGCCCTATGTTCCACGGCTGACCATCTCCTCGAATTCATTTAGGGACTCCTCTCTCTGTAGCCTCATTTCTTCGTTGAACTTATTGATAAACGCCTCGACCCGGCGATTGAGCTCGTCCAGGCTTAGCTCCTCCCTCAGTTGGTCGGTCTGATCCCTAAACGTCGCTGATTTCTGCATCGAAGGCGGCGACGGCGGCGATGACCCCAACAAGCTGATTTGACAGTCATTGTTGTCCGCTTTCATGGGCCACGTTGTTGACTTCGCCTCAACTATCGCTTTCCATACATTCTCCATGCTCTCATTCGATCTCCTCACGGGTTTCCTTAAAGTTTTGCCCCCTAGAAATAATACAAAGTCAATTACATCAGTAAAAATTTTCCAACTATAAAACAATTTCAATAAAATTCCATTAAAAAATACATCAATTGGACTTGAGCAGGTTCTTAAAAAGGCTCCGCGGAAAATGTTTTAAAACCGCCTTTATTTAGGATGAAGGCGGCGTTGTCCTCTTATTCCCTTTCTGTCGGGAAGACAAAGATAGAAATGAAATTAGGAGGCTTCATGGTGGTGAAGGTAGACACTATGTCAAGATTTCGATCTTGGCTACTACCAAGTAGACAGGTATAGTAGTCTTCCGTGCCTAGAGTAAGTAAATGTGGATTAAATGCCCACAAATGTTGTGGACACGCTTGTGTAGCCTGCCCCTAAATCATAGATTGACCCAATTCTCCCGGTCGAGGATAGTGCCGTAAAAATAAAATTCATGAAAAAAGTGATATTATGTGATTATTTATATCGACTGGATTTCATAAATCCGTTGACCGAAATGTCAAAAGACACGGTCCCATGATCCTCGCCAGTTTCTTATTCACTTGTAATGCGAAATCTAAAAGTTGATATCACCCCATTTTGCACTTCTTACCTTGAAGGCGGTTGCCGTTGGCGGCTTTCCGGCGGACGAACCTCGGCGAAACCAGAGCTTTCTCCGATGAGTCCCACTGCCTCCGCGGCGCCGACGCGGACCTCTCGGACGCCACCTTCCTCTCCCCTTCGCAGTCACCGTTATATCCATCTCCGCCGCCGAATCCCCCGCCATTCCCCTCCACCACCACCGCCACTCTCTTCTCCGCCTCCGTCACTGGTGCCGCCTCCACGACCTCCACGACCGCGATCCTCCCCAGGGCGGCGGCCTCCGGCTGCGGGTGGTGGAAGCACCTGGAGGTGGCGGCGATGGCGATGATGATGCCGTTGACGACGACAAAGTGGTACGGAGGCCTGAAGCACGAGATGAGTCCCGCCAGAGTGTCGGCGGAGGTCGACGGGACAGAGGCTCTGAGGGCGACGGCGGCGATGGACACCGCGCCGGCCGACACGAGCAGGGCTTTCAGGGACGCCATCAGAGCGCTTGACGACTCCATCTCGACAACGACGGTTTCGCAGTGGAATCTGAGAGTGCGAGCTTTGCGAAGTGAAGTTTCGGTGGTGGTGATGGTGGTGATGAGAGCATCGAGTGGAGTTCTACAGAGCTATAAATAGACGAAGACGAAGAGTGTAGAGGAGACGTGGCTTCGGGGGTTATCTGGAACCGTTCGATCGGATCCGACGGTAGGCGTGGGAGGAGCGCTGTTGCGTTGGCGGGGAGCCTCGCCTGGGGAGGGGGTCCCGTGGGGGGCCCACTCGACCTTCTTTTCCTTTTAAAATCGGCGAGTTGACCGGCTTCCTGTTTGACAAGTCGTAGCGGGGGGCACTAGAAAGTAGGGGTGTCAAGAACCGAACCGGAAACCGAACCGAACCGAAAACCGAACCGAACCGAACCGAAAAAATCGGTTTTTTCGGTTCGGTTCGGTTTTCGGTTCGGTTCTCGTTAAAAACCGAAATCTCTTTTATCGGTTCGGTTTTTATCGGTTAACCGAACCGAACCGAACCATGAACCGATAAAATCTCTTTTATCGGTTCGGTTTATCCTCTCCCATCCCGTCGGTCCCGACTCTAGGTTTTATTCTGTCTGAACTCTGGCCCTCTCCTCTCGTCTCGTGTCTCCTCTTGGTCGGCTTGGAGGTGCAACGGCGACGGCAGCAGGGACGGCGACGACTGCAACGGCGACGGCGGTAGGGACGGCGACTGCGACGGCGACGGCAACCGATTGAGGGACAGAGCCCCTCTTCCTTCTGCGACGGCGCGCGCTCTGCGACCAAGAGTTTCCCTCTCTCTCTTTCTCTTGTAAAGGTGACTGCTTTTCTCTCAACTCTTGGTTGATGGTGATTCTCGCGTGCAATTCGTGCGCATCGGGTGTGTCAGAGGTCGTCAAATTGATGAATTTTGTGGGTGGAGTTCAGCACGCTGAAGTAGTGGAACAACAAGCCCGACACGTTCCGTTTCGTGTCGATCCCGCGGTGGTTTATCAACACGTCACAAGGCGGCCTCAGGACTTGGATCTTTTGCCGGAGGTTGCAGCCCCGGTGGTAAATCAAGCTCTTGGCCGTAGCCACCGGACGTTGCATTGCGTTAGCCAGAGCGGATCAAAGGGTGTAGACTTCTTTCTTTTTTGAAGGTATGTTGTGGGGTGAAACTTACGCTTTGTCCTGAGTATATATATATAGCGAGAGAGATTGCGAGGGCTTTTGGTCGTGCCGACATAGACCGCCAAGCGAAAGTACTTGGTACTTGTTTTGAAAAAGCAGAGAAAAGAGCGCAACTTGAAATATTCTAATGTCTGGACGACTGCCCAAAACCTTCAAACACGTTCTTTGCAACTTTGGGAGACATCATGAGGAGGTGGTCATTTGAATAGAATTTGTACTTTGGGTATGCTGGCTATGCTTGTGGTTTCATCCGGTGTTGATCTCTTGCTTGCTCTGTCCACTTTATTGCAGACTTATGTGCTAAAGTCCCCTACAGATTAAAGAGTTTAGGGAAACTTTTGTTTGATGACGAGAGGCTCTTGTACATTTGATGGACAGAACATCATGAGCAAATTCAGGCTTTAGATGGAAGTTCTAATGGAACTCCTTGCTGTTTATTGTTACATGTTCAATTTGCCAATAATTACAAGAAAAAGAACTACTTGTAGAAGTTTTTGGGGTGCCTCCGCATCGGATGGTTGTAGCTGTTGTTGCACTGGTTTGAACAGAAACTTCTAATAATTTCTGTTTTATGGTTACTCACTATGTAAACGTAGTTGATGTCGTACTATCTGAAAGCTTCTGAGTTATTATGGGTATTCTCTATGCGGTGTTCTGTATTTTTTTTTCTTCTTATGTTTACTTTCGTGGAAATATTTCGATTCTTATTCGGTTGTTTGCTTTCAGGTACTGGATTAGCTGCTGTTTTCATCAATATATCAGTCGAGAACTTTGCTGGATGGAAGTTCCAATTGACGTTTAATATAACTCAAAATCCTATTTCGCTGGTTTTCTGATATATGTATTATTCAACTTGGCTCTAGTGCTGTCTTCTGTATATATAGTTACAAATTTTGCACCAGCAGCTGCTGGTTCTGGCATTCCTGAAATTAAGGGTTATCTAAATGGTATGCTTGATTGGCATTCTGCATCTTTGTTGTTCCACAATGTTTTGGCATCATTTATTCAAGAATACTCATTGTTTTGAACTCAATTATCAGGAGTTGATATACATGGCATTCTTTTCTTTAGAACTTTGATTGGAAAGGTAAATCACTTGTCAATTGTTTGCTGTTAAATTACATTACGACTTTCTCTAATGGGCTGCAATGATCGCTTAATCTCTAATTTCCACAGATATTCGGGAGCATTGGCTCTGTTGGGGGTGGCCTAGCTCTTGGAAAGGAGGGTCCTCTTGTTCATACGGGTGCTTGTATTGCTTCATTGCTTGGACAAGTTAGTACACACACCACATCCAATACTTTCTTAATAAGCACCTTATTGTTTGTTCAAAGGGCGCTTCTTAATTTTTCACTTTTTCATTCATTTTGTGATCTTTTACGATCTGAGGATTCGCTAGATCGTCACTTTATGCTTTCATATACTTGTATTGGGAATAGTTTTTGTATCTTCATATGATTAAAGGCAATGGTCCTTGACTGCATGTTTCATAGACAACTTCTTTAGATGCTTTATTCTTCAATGAGCATGTTCAGCAATTTAAAGTGTTTGAATTAGCCAAATTCAGTATCCGTGTCTCTATCTGGCGACCAACTAATGCCTCTGGCGTGCAAGCAACACGTGCATCCTCCCTCGCATGTGTGGATGAGTGGAGTTAATGCTTTATGGGTCCTCTTTTGAGGAGTTTTAAATGAGTGATGGGTATAGTGTGGTTTCATTCGAGTTGTGTTTGGACAGATTTTATGGCCGGGTTTATTTTTGGACGACCACCACTTTGTTTTTCATTTCTAGATGTTGATATTTGGTTGAAATGCAGAAGCTCAACATGGTTAATGGAGTGCTCTTTACTGGTGGGTGGGCTAGCACCGGATTGTACTAAGAGACTGTGGAGGCAATTTTCAAGGTACTTTTATGATTGATACACCTAAATATTTCTCTTTTCTAATGCAAGTCACTTCACATGGTCTGTTCTTTTCATCTGTTTTTCTTTTTCCCTTTGTCTCTTTATTTGTGTTTGGCTTAAACAATTATTCTTTTTCACAAAAATGGTTGCTTCTTTGAGGTTTATAAATATATTAATGTTCCTTTATATTGATGCAGTGTCATTGAAGCTCTCAAGGTGGATAGTTTGCAGAAACTTTGCTCATCATTGGAGCCCATACTTCGGCGTGTGGTAAGATAAATTTGGCAGCCGCATGCTATTCATTTATTGTGTTTCCATGTTCTTTTCTCTGAGTTGTGAATCTGGTTTGCTTGAGAAGATACTCATTAGCTCTGTAGGGGCGGGTATGAATTGCTTGAAGGTTAAGCTGGAAACATGTTTATTTATTTATATGGTTGACCTTGCTTAGTGGGATAAAGCTTAGTTGTTGTTGTTGTTGTTTTTTGTTTGTTTGCTTATTTGTTTATTCATACTTGACTATACTAGTTATTGCAAACAATTTGTTATTGCGTCATTAGTAGAGAATTCCCTGGATTCTTATAATAGTTAACCATCATTACATAAGACTTGGGGTAAACATGAACTGGCTAATGCATATTTCATGCTTTGTTTCAAGATAATAACGGTAGGAGAGCAAGCTGTAGAATTTAAATTTTTGTTTTTATATATTCTCATGGCTTTTCTTAATCTAATTTATTGATGACTTTAGACAACTTTTCAAACTTGTGAATTTAAAAAGGGTTTCTTTCTACTCAGGATAAGCCATTTGTAGATCTCCCTGTCAAGGCAGTAACATCATTTGCAAAGCCAAATATACAATGAGCGAATCTTTAGTAAGTGAATCTAGCGGTACAAATAGAAGGAGGCAGAGATCTGTTGTATGGGAACACTTCAAAAGGATAGAAAATAGCCAAGATAAAGCCGAATGTCTATATTGTGGGGCTATTATTGGTTGTTCTACTACTCAAGGGACTAGTGGGATGCATAATCATTTAAATAGATGTAAGAATTATCCATATGCGAACGTGGAGAAAAGGCAAAGAAGTGCCTCGAATGAATTTGTTGGGGTTAGTAGTTCTATTTCAGCTAGTCCTTGGAAATTTGATCAAGATGCTAGTCGAAAAGATTTAGCGGCGATGTTTATTATTGGTGAACTACCCTTCAAGTTTGTGGAACTTGAGGCATTTCGGAAATTCGTGAGTAGAATCCAGCCAAAGTTTTTAATCCCTTCAAGAAACACATTAAGGGAGGTTGTTATAAGTTATACTTGGAGGAAAGAAGCAAATTGAAGAAATATTTTTCCGATACTTCTCCAAGGGTTTGTCTTACGACCGACACGTGGACTTCATGTCAAAATCTAAGTTACATGTGTCTTCTTGCTCACTTTGTAGACACCGATTGGAAGTTGCAAAAGAAAATTTTGAATTTTGTCAAATTCCAGGACATTCATTGAGATTATAGGGAAAGGAGTTGAGAAATGCTTAACTAGTTGGGGGATCAAAGACATTTTTTCTATCACTGTTGATAATGCTAGCTCCAATGACTCGGGAGTTCAATACTTGAAGAAAAGACTTAACTCTTGGAATGCTCTGATATTATCAGGTGAGTTACTCCATGTGAGATGTTGTGCTCATATTTTCAGTTTGATTGTGAGAGAAGGTTTGAAAGATATAGATGATTCTATTGTTAGAATACGCTCGGCTGTACGTTATGTGAGATCTTCTCCTCGAGATTGCAACGGTTTAAGGAGTGTATTCTGCTGGAAAATATTGATTCCAATAATCTTGTATGTTTGGATGTGGAGACTCGGTGGAATTCAACATACCTGATGTTGGAAGTGGCTTTGAAATTTCGAAATGCCTTCATCTCATTAGATATTCAGGATAGAAGATTTGCCGAAGAGCTTTCCAAGGTGAGAGGGTTGCCTACTGATGATGATTGGGATTATGCCCGTCGATTTCTTCCTTTCTTGAAGTTGTTTTATGATGCAACTTTAAAAGTATCGGGCTCTTCTTACGTCACTTGCAATGATATGGCAAAAGATGTCTATGGGATTTATATGATGATTGATAAATATTGTGGGGATGAGGATAGGAGTTTGCAAGAAACAGCCAAGAGAATGAAGATCAAGTTCAATAAGTATTTTGGGAATGTGAACAACATAAATCTCACATGGTTCATTGCATGTATACTTGACCCTCGACATAAGATGGAGTATGTGAAATGGATGATTAATAAAGTGTATGACGGCAACCGGCAGAAACTTTGAGAGATAGAGTGACAAAATCTTTGACGTTATTATTTGAGCAATATCGCACCGGTACATGCCCTCAAAGCAACATGAGATTAAAGGGGACAAGGACAGTGAACGTTTCAATGTCTCCTGTGGTTGGTGCGGACATTATGAGCGCAATGTATCTTAGCCAAACGGGACAGGAATATGTGGAAGAAAAATCTGAATTAGATAAGTATTTAGAAGAAGGATGTGAACGGTATAGCTCCACCTTTGATATATTAAATTGGTGGAAAGTCAATTCTTCTAGATATCCTATCTTATCTTCTATTGCTCGAGATATTTTGGCCGTGCCCATCTCCACTGTAGCATCAGAGTCTGCATTCAGCACTGGGGGTCGAGTACTTGATGTATTTCGTAGCTCTTTGACTCCACTGATGGTAGAAGCTCTTATATGTACTCAAGATTGGCTACGATCCGCACCACTTTCACAATCGATCGAGGAGAACTTAGAAGAACTTGAAAATTTTGAGTCGTGTGAGAAAAAAATAACCATGGAATATTTATATTTTGCAATATTACAATTGATATTTCAATTCTTATTTTCATTGTGAATTTAATGCAGAGTTATCATCTACAACCATGGACCTCGAATTCAATAGCAATTTCTCTTGATGATTGAATGTCGCCTTTAAGCTCAAGAAAGCTCGAAGAGGTCATTTCTCTTGATGTTTTGATGTCTAAATTGGGTTAAAACCATAATGATTTGATTGAACTTGAGAATCTAGTCTGGGGTTTGAGCAATTTGGATTTTATTTTGTTCCTATGGTGATGTACCCTTTCTTCACCTTTGAGGTGGAACTACTTATTTCCCTCTCTTCTTAGATATGTTGAGCTTAAAACAATCCTGCATGTTCATAGAAAGTGACTTTCTTCCTTTTCAAGCAATGATGCAAATAGAAAACACAGAAGCGAAAAGTATATATTGTGACATTAGATTCCTAAGTTGAGATCACTAATTTTATTTCAATTGTTTTGGTCAGGGTATACAAAAGAAAGGAGCAACATTGTGGTTATTGGGCTTAGCGTGCACACAACTCC